>BJCN01308592.1:0-21274 GCA_018326445.1 Flaveria brownii
AAAATAATTTAAATTGGTGTTTTTATAAGCTAATTTCTTATATACCAAAAATAATTCAAATTGTGAGTTATAATAAGAAAACTTTCAAAAATGACAATTTCTAAAGCGGTTTATATTTAAACAAAATGTTTATTTTTTGAAAAAACAAAAAGAGTTTAAAAATAAAAGTTTAAAAAGTTGATATTATTGTTTTATTACTTATAGTTCTTATTAATAAGTAATTATAGTCATATTTTATGTTAAAATATATTTTTATAATTAAATAAATGATCATTATATTTTATATTTTATTTATTTAACTCGTATAATACACGAATTTATCAAAAATATCTTTTCTAATAAAAGAAAATAAATTTTTGCCTCGAGTCGTCTTCTGATATTCATTTTTGCACGTATCACTATTTAAGCAAATTAACCATTTAATAATACATAATATTATTTTAATATTTTTCAAATTGTAAAACAAATTATTTGAGAAATTTAAAAAATGTTTTTATTAAAAACATATTTTCTTAAAAATAAAATTTATGAAATATAAAGTTTTTAATAAAAAGAATTTAAAAAAGTGACAGTGTTTGAAAAATAGTATCTTTTTAGGGATTTTTATAAATTTATCCTTCTTAATACCACAAAGGACATATTTCCTCAAACCAAAAAATCAACTACACATTTCCCATTCCTAAAACAATCATTACATATTTATCCATTTAAATAAAGTTAACCTATTAAATGACTAGTTTACCTTTTTTACTAAGTGATTTTACATATTTATGATTTATTATTATAATTGTTTAAAATTTTTTACTATTATGTTTTGTGTTTGAAGATACAACTTTCATTATCAGTTATTGTTGTTTTGAAATAAATTTTTAAACAAGATGTAATTTTATTGTTTCTATTTATATATAATACTCGAAGTTGAGAAAATATGTTATTGATAATCTTAGTAAGTGAAATGTGTAAAAACAATTTTGTGAAAATGGGATTAAAATAATCACTCAATAAATAATTTTAATAAAATAGGTAAATATGTAATTTACTTTTTGACTTGGGTAAATATGTAATTAATGATTTTAGGAAGAGGAAATATATAAATACATTTTTTAAAAGAAGTTCTACAATAACAATAACTTAATAATTGTTATTGTTTATCACCTAAAGTAGATTATTATATGTAAATTCGATCGATCATACTTCATCTCAAGATATTATTTTATAATTCTTAAATATTAATTATTAAATGTTAACATAATATTTTAATTCCTTAGTCTTTATTCTCTTCCACTTATCGAGTGGGCATTTTTTTTACATGGATAGATAGTTATATAATGCTACCTTGTGATCTCGACCTATAACGTTATCTTGATTTACTAATGCATTGCTACTAGCTCTAACACAATCTTATACCAATAAAATTATTAACCATTTTCTATCAACTTAACTTCTTGTTAATTTGGTGAACGCAATGGATTTGAAATGTGTATATTAACTAAATTCTTATATATTTTTACTATTTTCTTACCTAAAA
The DNA here is from genome assembly GCA_018326445.1 of Flaveria brownii. NCBI lineage: Eukaryota > Viridiplantae > Streptophyta > Magnoliopsida > Asterales > Asteraceae > Flaveria > Flaveria brownii. Next base: position 1,529 of record BJCN01308592.1, read on the forward strand.
TATACTTCGTTTTCTAAAACACCTTATGGTTTTCTTTTGTATAGATAAATTGAAGTACTTTTCAAAATAAAAAATATTAACCACGTTAGCTTTTAGAATTTATATTTTAATCATTCTATCCAAATATGATTTATTATAATAATAAATTAGGACTCTATTCTACTTTCTATATTTTCTTATCATCTAATTTGTGATTTATCGTAAGAAAAGTGTACATGATCATTCTTTGATTCTCGTGAATCTGTTCCTTCTCGCCTCTTATCAATTTCATGTTATATATACAATATAGCTACAATGCACCAGGTTTCACTATGATACATTCTAATAATACATCCTTCAAAAATGAGATTTGGTTAGTTGGGGTGACGGATAAGAATATTATTTTCTTAAAAAATAATCTTTTATCCACTCAATAACTTAATTATTTCCAACTACTTTATGTGCAAATCATGTTGTCCCCTTTGACCACTCTATATGAAACTAAATAATCTTCAAACAACTCAACCATATAAATATATATGTAGAAATTATCCTTAAACTCCATGTCCGTACGTACGTACGCCTCTTATCCGTTTAAATATAAGTTTTATTTATTTCTCACACCCTTTTTTTTTTCACATAAAGTCATTAACGAAACAACCATTTATTCCAAATCTTTGTCGATAAGACAGATCATCCACACTTAGCAATAGCTAGGCTTCAACAAAACCGTCGTAATTAACTTCACTCACTTTAACGTGCAAGTTTTATAACATAGTGTACAATCATTTCACATTTAAACTTTGAACAAATGAAGCATAAATATCATTTCCCTAATCAAACGGAACTTCAAGTCAAGCAGAATCAAAGCAAAATCCTCGTAATTATCGCCCACACCACAGCAACAATGGCCGATGACGATGGATCTGGTATTCGGAAGAGAAAACACACAAGTATTCTCGATGTTCTTAACGATGATTTTCAAGTTTTGGAGAATGCTTCTAGCAACGTTGAGGTTGTTAAAGATGGTCAGATAAACAGTAAGGGTTCTTCGATCCGATCATCTTCATTGTATACATTTCTACTAACTTTTGTTGTTTTAAGGTTTGTTAGATGTGATAATTTGTCTGATTCTTTACGTTTTGTCAGCAATGGCGAGATGAAACAGTAAGGGTTCTTCCGATCGTCGTCATTGTTTGCTTATCTGCCAACTTTTGTTGTGGTTTTAGGGTTTATGTTTATCATATGTGATTTATCAGATTCGATCTAGACTTTTTTAGCAGTGGCCTGAGATATAATTAAAGAGTACGTGTCATCGATAGATTATCGATAGATTATTCGGATCATCGGCATTGTTTGCATATATGCTAAGTTTTGTTGTTTTACGGCTAGTCAATTCTGCACGCCGATAAATTATACGCATAACTAGACTAAGTTTCTGCTTTGCGCTGGGAGTACTTGCGCCCTACATTTTGTGTAAAAGGTTGTTTTTTTACGTCTTGAACACATGGTCTGAACTAAAATTGATACACTATATATATAGATTCTATATCCATCCTTGACTAAACATATAAATGTAATCCAAATGCTAAGAAATAAGAGTAAAATATTAAAGGCTGCTGTCTTTCATTGCATCACTATATGTATGTTTCAATGTTTATTCTTAATCACGTATATTGATCATGCCTAGCCTTAAGTTGTTTTTGAGTGTGAAGTACTGGAGGTATTAGAGCTTGCTGGTTGTCAAGTTTGTGTGCTGTATAGGAATAAACAGTGCCTATATGTTATAGAGTAATGGGATTTGAATGATTGTAAAGGTTGATTGATGCATTCCATTAACTTGTATATATATACAAATACAGCAGATAATAAGGAGAAGTCATTACAAGAAACCTGAGCAATAACGGCGACATTTTTAGCGGCGACACTTTTAGCGGCGACTTGGACCAATAGCGGCAACAGCCCTTTGACTAGCACTTGGGTTAAGAATATTCTAGAGTATAATTTAAATTACTAAATAAATGGATAAAGTATTTTTACGTATGATCTTTAATACGCCCCCGCAAGATGGAGGCTCCATCGGAGACACCAATCTTGGACCGAATGTTGATAAAGGAAGGACGAGGCAGCGGTTTAGTAAGAGCATCAGCTAGTTGGTCCTTGGAGCTGACATGGAGAACACAAAGCTGACTTGCATTTACCTGTTCTCGAACAAAATGGTAGTCCAGTGCAATATGTTTCATACGAGAATGGTAGACCGGGTTAGCACACAAGTAGCCCCCGTGTTATCACATAGTAGTTGAGGTGGTTTCACTGGTTGAATACCTAGCTCTTTGAGAAGATTTCTGACCCAAGACACCTCAGCGGCTGCATTGGCTATAACTTTGTATTCCGCTTCAGTTGAAGAACGAGAAACTGACTTTTGGCGAGAGGACCGCCACGAGATAATGTTGGAGCCAAGATATATAAGATAGGCAGTGGTAGATCGGCCCTCGTCGTTGATGCCACCCCAATCTGAGTCTGAAAAGGCAAGAATGTCAAGTGAAGTATCACGCCGCAAAAATAACCCATGATGAACAGTACCTTTTAGATAACGAAGAACCCTTTTGAGAGACTGCCAATGGTTTTGTTTCGGGTTGTGCATAAATTAGGAAAGTTTGTTAATAGCGAAGGAAATGTCGGGACGAGTAAAGGCAAGATATTGGAGCGAGCCAACTAGTTGACGGTAGGGAGTTGGGTCTACTGATGGAGAGGAGTCATTTGGGGAGAGAGAATCGGATGAACCAAGGGGAGTGTGAACATCCTTGGAACCCTCCATTTTGTACTTGGTTAGAGTGTCAGTGATATGGCAATGCTGGGACAGAAACATACCAGTGGGGGTGTGAATGACTTCAATGCCCAAAAAGTGGTGTAATAGGCCAAGGTCCTTAATGGAGAATTTTGATCCCAAGGCATGGAAGAACTGATCAAGAAAGTGTGGGTTGTTACCCGTAAGGACAAGATCGTCTACATAGACGAGAAGGTAACAAGTGATGGAAGGCCGTTGATAGATAAAGAGAGATGCATCAGAAAGCGGCTTTTTGAACCCAAAGGAAAGAAGAAAGGAGGTAAGTTCGGTGTACCAAGCTTTGGGGGTCTGTTTGAGTCCATAAAGTGACTTCCTAAGTTTGCAAATATGGTTTGGGAATTTCGAGTTTTCAAAGCCCGATGGTTGTTTCATATAAACTTCCTCATGAAGTGTTCCATGTAGAAAAGCATTATTGACGTCTAGTTGGCATATGGACCATTTGTGAGATAGGGCAATTGAAAGAACAGTGTGAATTATGACAGGTTTAGTGACGGGGCTAAAGGTATCAAAGTAGTCTTTTCCATATTGTTGGTGAAACCCCTTTGCAACTAGTCTAGCCTTGAACTTGTCAATGGAGCCATCTGGGTTTATTTTGACCCTAAAAACCTACTTACAGCCAATGGTTTGTTGGGTGGTGAGAGGAACTAAATCCCATGTATGGTTATGCAAGAGTGCATTATATTCCATATCCATGGCATTTCACCATTTTGGGTCTTTTAAGGCCTGAACATGAGACGTAGGTTCAAGAGTAGGTGGAAGAGGATGTAGGGTTGTAGTGTTGATGAAGTTGTAACTAAAATATTTGGTGTTGGGTTTTGATTGTCGGGTAGGTCTAGAAGAAGGTAGCGGTGGAACAGTGGAAGGGGTGGCAGAGGGTACGGTAGAGGTTAAGGAAGGAGTGGATAATTGAGGGTGGATAGGATTAGGTAATGTTGGTGATAGTGATGGGTCAGTAGTGGATGGATTTGGATGTGGTGATAGGGAAGGTTGAGGATGTGATGTTTGTGAAGTTTGGAGAGTAGTGGAGGGTGAGGTCGGCGGTTGGGTGGTGGGAGACGTAGGTGAAGAATGAGGTGGAGTCAAGAGGGTAGGGCTTGGAGGGAATATATTTGGGTTGGGTATGTATTGATTGTTGGGGTTTTGTGGTGTTGGCGGGAAGGTGTTAGAAGAAATGGAGGATGGTGAGGAGTGAGTATGATGATAAGGAAAAATTGAGGGAATGAACAAGATGTGCCGAGAGTGGTATAATTTGTTTGTGGACGGGTCAAAGCACTTGTAAGCCGATTTAGATTGAGAATAGCCTAGAAAGACAGGTTTTTTATTTTGGTTGTAATTTGGAAGTGGTGTACGGTTTTAGCCAAGGGTAACATAGGCAGCCAAATGGTTTGAGTTTGGAGTAGGATGGTTCAGTGTTAAACATGATATTGAAAGGAGACTTATTATCAATGGTATATGTGGGTAAGCGTTTGATTAAATACGTAGCGGTTTGAAAGGCATGAGGCCAAAAATGAGTGGGTAAGTGAGCATAGTGAAGGAGTGAGAGTCCGGTTTCCACTACATGGCGGTGACGTCGTTTGGAGAAGCCGTTTTGTTCGGGAGTATGAGGAGGAGTGGTATAATGGGAGATACCATGGTTTGCAAGGTAGGAAGCAAGACCCACATATTCTCCTCCATTATCACTGAATAAAGCAAGTAGTGGTGTTTTAAGAAAAATTCCACTAAATCCTTAAACTATGGAAAGAGGATGGACACATCTGACTTTTTATTCATAGGATATAGCCATACATACTTTGAGTAAAAGTCCATAAAAATAACATAGTACTGGAAGCCTTCAAGGGATGGTTCAACAGGGCCCCAAACATCTGAATAGACAAGTTCAAGTGGCTTATTTGCAACAATGGTATTTTGACTAAAAGGAAGTTTATGGCTTTTATTCAAAGAGCCGGATTTACAATGAAATGATTCTTGTGACAATTTATTACAAAGTCCTAATTTAATAATTAAAGACTTGAACACTTTGAACGAGGGATGTCCAAAGGTATGGCGCCACGCTTGTAAAGATCCCGTATGTGTTGCATTTATTTGTGGTGAGTGGATAGGCCCATAGTAGACGTCATCAACGGTCTTGCCCTGCATGAGTGGCGCCCCCGTGCGAAGATCCTTAACAAGAAAATGAAAGGGAAAAAATTCAACTGAAACCTTGTTAGTACGATGAACTTTTGCAACAGAAATAAGATTACGTTTCAAGGATGGAACAATAAGAATGTCATCAAGAATAAGAGGCCATGAGGGAGTCGGAATGGAAGATTAGGTAATATGAGTTATAGGAAGGGTATTACCATTGCCAAGTACAATCTCATCAGGTCCTCCCTAATCTGAAAAGGCCAGCATTGAGTGGTGACTTGTTGCGGTGTGTGTAGAAGCGCCAGTGTCCCACATCCAAGGTTGATTGGCAGGTTGTGGTGAAGTGTGATTCATAACAGGAGGTGCCGAAGGGGTGGGAGTGTGGGCTGTGACATTGTAATCTTTTAAAAACCGGGCAAGCTTACGACAATCATTCGTTTCGTGACCCGGAATGTTGCAAAAGTGGCAAAAGGTTTGCACCCGGTTAGAGCGAGACGGAGAGTTGTTTTTGGGATTCCACTATTGGCGGGTTGAAGATGAAGGGTTCCACTCATGGCGATTAGGGGAGGGAGTGCCTCTGGAGGAATGGCCATCATAAGAGAACCTGTTGGAAAACCGAGCCGGTTGTCGCTGAGTTTGATTAACCGTATGAACAACTGGGTTAGGAGTAGCATCTTTCAAATTCCTTTCAAAGTCCAACAGTTTATCAAAAAGATCCGAGAAAGAGATGGTAGTGTCACGAGATTTGATTGCAACAACAAGATGAGCATACTCGGCACCAAGTTGATTCAGAATGTTGATGACCAAATCTTCTTCCTCAACTGGACTTTGGGCGAGTGCAAGATCATTGGAGATGCTTTTCATATCATGCATAAATTTAGTGATTGAACGAGAACCTTTGGGGTTCTTACCGAGCCGTGACTTGAGAGAAAGGATGCGAGAGCGGGAGTGATTCGCATAACTCGAGTTGAGTGCATTCCAAGCTTGTTTAGCCGTATCAGCAGAGGAGACAAGCGGCTAAATCTGATCCGAACAACTTCCAAGGAGCGCTGATAGAATCATCTGATCTTGCCTATACCAGAGAGTATAAGCTGGGTTGGAGGAGGTGTTGGTACCAGTGGTGATGGTTTTTTCCGGTGGAGAAGTAGTGCCGAGAACATAGTGGTCAAGTTGAAGGCCAATAAGAGTGGATAATACTTGCTTCCTCCATGATGGAAAATTGGTTGAAGTGAGTTTAATAGTGAAATGATTGGCAACAGTTAAATGGATGATGGGCTTTGAAAAAGCCATTGAAGAAAAGGCTTAAAAGATGGCAATGAACAGTAGGATCGAAAAAAATTTGTTTAAAGAGAATGTCTGGTTACCATATAGAGTAATGGGATTTGAATGATTGAAAAGATTGATTGATGCATTCCATTAACTTGTATATATACAAATACAACAGATAATAAGGAGAAGTATACGGATCCTATAACAACCCTTTGACTAGCACTTGGGTTAAGAATATTCTAGAGTATAATTTAAATTACTAAATAATTAAAGTATTTTTAAGTATGATCTTTAATAAATGATTACTGTAATTGATTCGGAGGGAATTGGTGATTTTTAGTATGGATTGTTGTTATGATCGCTTCTGAGTTTTGATTTTCAATTTTGTGTTGATGAGATGTTGTTCTTGTAGAGACCTATCTTAGCTAGGTTTTATTTTTGATTTTTTTGTGAATTTGATATTTTAAGATAAGTTTTTCAATTGGAGAAAGTTAAAATATGAATTATCGTGTTAGGGCAGTATAATTTAGATCATATAATGTTTTATGATAATTTTGCACTTTTGAGTACAATCTGTGGTCCGTATATCTTTAAAGTGAACTTGCTCTCAGCATCTTGTAATTATTTTGTGTTATACGTAGTAGATACAAATTTGAACTAAAATGCACATGATTTAATCTTCTCAACTTTGACTCGTGCTTTGATTGAAGTTCATGTACGCTGATAAAGGAATTGCTCATATGGACCTTCTATAGTCTAGCATCATTTGATGATAATGCTTGTGACAAATATACACAATAATAAGGTAGAAACTGGTAATATTTAGAGATGTACTCTCACCAACTCACACACAATTTATGTTGATAACTTGATATTGTTATTGAATATTAGTTGTCTTTGAAAGTTCACCAACTTTTGTTTAAATAAAAGGCTTTCAAGTGAAAGTTTAGTTTTTTGGCCTTTTCAATTTTGCATACTGATATGCCTTTCTTGTGTAGAACCATGAACAGGAAGGAGTTATGGGTGATCATCAAAATGGTGGAAACCATCCAACTGCCAATAAAGATGCAGGTGGAGCTTCTGTTGGGTACCCAGTTGATGCAAGTACATTCATCGGGCAGCTAAAATCTCTGTATTCTCATTGCGGGAACACAGGGCGGAGTTATGGGGATCTTGCAACGCATTTGCAGTAGCTACCCCACCGCCATCAGATAATCTTCGTTATTTAAAATCATCAGCTTTGAATGTTTGGCTTCTTGGTTATGAATTTCCAGAAACATTCATGGTTTTCTCAGACAAACAGATACACTTCTTATGCAGCCCAAAAAAGCATCACTTATTGATGTTGTGAAAAAGTTAGCAATACTGGCCGTAAATGTTGATGTCGTGATGCATGTGAAGGCAAAAAATGATGATGGGTTGACCCAAATGGACATCATTTTACATTCCGTTGAGTCGCTTGATTCGTCAGTTCTTGGGTATATATCAAGAGAGGCTCCTGAAGAAAATCTTCTAAAAAGTGGACAGAAGATAAAGTCATCAAGTTTACAGCTTAGTGATATAACAAATGGATTAGTAGATCTTTTTGCTGTGAATGAGGCTTGTGAGCTTACAAATGTGAAAAATGTTGCTTATTTAACTGCTTCTGCAATGAATCAGTTTGTTGTTCCAAAGCTTAAGAAGGTAATTGAAAAACAAAAGAAAGTGACTCATTCTTCTATAATGGATGATACCCAAAAAACTATTGTGAAGCTAGCTAGGATTGAAGTGAAGCTGGAAGGTGATGATGTTGAAATATGTTACCCTCCTATTTTTCAGAGTGGTGGCAAGTTTGATCTCAGGCCAAGTGCTCTAAGCAATGATGATCATTTGTATTATCATTCGGCTAGTGTGATTATATATGCTATCGGGTCGTGGTATAATTGCCATTGTTCAAATGTGGCATCAACCTTTCTTATTGATTCAAATGCCACCTAAACCAAGGGTTATCAGGTTCTTCTAAAAGCCCATGAGGCTGCTGTTGGTGCAGGGAAGCTTGATAACAAAGCTAGTGATATTTACAAAGGTTTCGGGACTCAGCTGGGATGGGAATTGATCTTCAGTTTTGGGAGTCAGGTTTGAGCCGAAATGAGAAAAATGATAGAATCTTGAAAGCATGTATGGTTTTAAATGTTTCACTAGGATTTCAAAATATGCAGACAAAGAGTAGCAAAGCAAAGAGTCAGAATTATGCCCTGTTGATTGTTGATACTGTTGTTGTAACTGCTACTGGCTATGAAATGGTCACATCATCAAGTTCAAAGGCCTTTAAAGACGTTGCATATACTTTAACCATGGTGAGGGAGAAGAAGAAGAAGAAGACGAACCACAAGTGAAAATGGAGTCTAACTGTAACTCTAAAGCAACTTTAAGGTCAGACAACCATCAAATTTATAAAGAAGAAATTAGAAGACAACATCAAGCCGAACTCGCACAGAAAAAGAACGAAGAAACCACCCAACGGCTAGCTGGTGTGAAAAGTGCAACAAGTGATGGAAGATATTCTTCAAGAACTTCAAATGATTTAGTTGCTTACAAGAATATAAATGATGTTCCTCATCCTAGAGACTTGATGATTCAAGTTGACCAGAGGAATGAGGCTATTCTCATTCCGTTATACGGAAGTATGGTGCCTTTTCATGTTACTACTGTGAAAACTGTTTCTAGCCAAGCCGATACTAGCCGAAACTGCTACATTCGTATAATATTTAATCTCCCCGGAACACCCTTTACTTATCATGATCCAAATTCTGTCAAAAAATCAAACAGGCATTTTCTTGAAAGAGGCGCCCTTTCGTTCAAAGGACCCAAGGCACATTAGTGAAGTGGTACAGTAGATCAAAATACTTAGAAAAAATGTTGTTTCCAAGGAGTCTAAAAGAGCCGAGAGGGCATCATTGGTTACTCAAAAGAAACTTGTGCTTGCAGGGAATAAGTTCAAATGATGGCACTCGGAGAAGAGAATTGGAGGGGGAGAGTTTAAGGGTTGAGAGTTACTGCTTTAGAGCAATTTTCTTCATTCGTATCCCAAAACTAAAAACAAACATGTAATTTAAACGTGCATGGAAAGTAGGTTTTCACCCATTCTCCTTATTTTATGCCATTATCTCTATCATGCAACAACTAACCTATCATGCATAAGACTTCTTCCAACAACAAAACAAACATGCAGTAACTTAAATGGTAACGTGGGTTGTAGCTCAATCCATGAGCCTTGTGGGCTTCCTAATTTGTCTCTTGGGCCTTGTGTGAATCTCAGGAGCTTGTTGGTTCAGGCTAGAAGAGTGGTCCTGCTGGGCCGTATCATCCCCCTCTCCATCAGAAGACGCATTGTCCTCAATGTAATATAGGTCTGGGAATTGAGACTTTAGTGAGTTGAGGTCTTCCCAAGTAGCATCTTCAAGAGCTTACTTCTCCCACTTGACCAAAACTTCTGGTTCCCCTTTTTCATTCAGGCGAGAATTGATGATTGATTCCGGTAAGTAATCTAATTCTTCACTTGGGTAAAATTCAGCCAAGTTGCCTTGTGGATCTGAAACAAAGCCATAACATGGCTTGAGTAGTGAGACATGAAAAACCGGGTGGATTTTTGATCCCTGCAGCAAGTCTAGTTTATAAGCAACCTTCCCGATCCGATCAATAATCTTATAAGGCCCTTAAAAATGCCTGGAAAGCTTGTGATTGCGTCGATTCTGGACTGAACTTTGGCGGTAGTGCTGTAAACTCAAGTAAACAAAATCACCGATTGAGAATTCTTTATCGATCCGGTGTTTGTTTGCTTGCGTGACCATCTTTTTTTTTGCAACTTCAATGGAGTCTTTTAAAGAAGTCAGAATACGTTGGTGTTCAATCAGAGACGCATCAATCGAACCTGTCCTCGTCAAACCGGGGACATAATCTTGAATAGAATTTGCATCGCGCCCATAAAATGCTTTGAAAGGTGATATGTTGATCGATGTATGATGACTGGTGTTATAACACAATTCAGCCAAGTATAGCAATCTCTCCCAGGACCTGGGTTCATCGTATACAAATGCACGCAAATACATTTCGAGGCAACGATTGACGACTTCAGTTTGGCCATCCGTTTGGGGATGGTAGGCACTTGAATGAAGCAGGTTCGTGCCCATCATTTTAAACAATTCCTTCCAGAATCTGTTGAGAAATAAGGGGTCTCTATCTGAAATAATTGTCTTAGGAAGGCCATGTAATCGGTAAATCTCATGCATAAAAAGTGAAGCCAAAGTAACAGCGGTGTAATTCGGAGACAAGGGAAGAAAGTGTGCATACTTGGAGAGCCTGTCAACAATGACCCAAATAGAGACTTTACCTTTGGATGGTGGAAGATTGGTAATAAAGTCCATTGATATGTCATGCCATGGTTGTGTTGGTGTGGGAAGCGGTTGAAGTAGACCATATGGCTTATGGTTCGGGTTTTTGATTGTTTGGCAGACTTCACAACATTTGACAAAGTTTGAGACATCCTTTTTAAGGCCTAACCATGTGAAAGTACCGGAGATCCGATTGACTGTTGAATTTACCCCGGCATGACCTCCGAGAAACGATGAATGGAACTCGTGAAGTAATCTGTTTCGCAGATCGGAAATAGGAGGAATGAGTAGCTTCCCATTGATAAACATTAACCCATCTCGTAACACATGGTTGGGAAAAGAAGTTGGGTCGGCTGTGACATTTGCAATTAATTCTCGACCTGTGGGATCGGTTGTGTAATAGGATCGAAGTTCATCCATCTACTTAGCTGTCGGGTAGGAAATTGCTAACATGGAGGGAATGTCGACGTGACTGCGTTAGCCACTGTATTCTCTCCACCCGGATTAAACAAAATCTCAAAATCATATCCCATGAGTTTCGTGAGCCACTTTTTCTGCTTCGGTGTTTGTATCGTTTGGGTTAGGATGTGCTTTAAGCTATGATGATCTGTGTAGATACGAAATCGGAGACCCAAGAGATAGTGGCGCCATTTTTTAACCGCTTCAGTGATCGCGTATAGTTCCTTTGTATACGTTGATTGCCCCTGCATGGTTTGACATAACTTTTTGCTAAAGAACGCGATGGGTTTTCCTTCCTGTGATAAGACAGCGCCAATAGCCATCCCGGATGCATCAGTTGTGACGTCGAAAGGCTTGGTAAAATTAGGAAGTGCCAAGGTAGCCAATTGCTGCTTGTGAGACTTTAACTTGGCAAAGGCGGCGTCGGCTTCGAAACTCCATTTGAACTCTTTTAGCTTTAAGATGTCCGTTAAAGGGGCTGCTATTTGAGCATAATTCTGAACGAACTGTCTATAATAGCCGATTAGACCCAAGAAGGCACGAATGGTGGTAAAAGATGTTGGTGTAGGCCACTGTTGGATAGCAGCGATCTTCTCCACCTCCGGTGCTACTCCGTTAGCTGAAATTTTATGACCCAAGAATGATAATTCTGTGACTCCAAAAACACATTTAAAGGCCTTGGCATGGAATTGATTCTGATGCAATTTTTGAAATACATAACGGAGATGTGAGTAGTGCTCCTCCCTTGTGCCACTGTAGACGAATATGGCATCAAAAAAACCAATACAAATTGACGCAGTACCGAACGGAAGAGATCGTTCATGGCCAATTGGAATGTTGAAGGGGCATTTGTGAGGCCGAAAGGCATCACAAGGAGACCGTCGGTTGTGCGGAAGGCGGTTTTATGAATATCATCTTGAGCAACTCTAATTTGGTGGTACCCGGAGCGCAAGTCGATTTTTGAAAATACTGTGGCGCCGTGGAGTTCATCAAGCAACTCATCAATGGTGGGAATTGGAAATCTATCCCGAACAGTGACCGCATTTAACGCATGATAATCCACACAAAAACGCCATGTGACATCTTTTGTTTTTACTAAGAGTACCAGGGACGAAAAGGGACTTTGGCTTGGGCGGATAATACCATCATTCAACATTTCCATGATGAGTTGGGTCATTATTCGTTTCTGAAAATATGGGTAGCGGTACGGTTTAACATTAATGGGATGGTTGTTATTAAGTAGAGGGATGTGGTGGTCGTGGTAGCGGTTAGGTGGGAAGGAATGTGGTGGTTCAAAGATAGGTTGGAAGAGGTCTTAAAAGGCTGATAAGTGGGGATAAGAAGTGACAGGTGTTGAGGTAGGGATGGTTGGTGAGGGCTCCACTGCTAGGGTGTGAATGGATGCAACCGACCCGTGTCGAAGCATGGTAGAAATTGAACTTGGAGATACTGGTTTGGTACGTGGCTCTCCTTGTAAAGTGCATTGATTTCCATCTTGATTGAAGGAGATTTGTAGGATCGAGAAATCAGCCGTAATAGGACCGAGTGCACCCAACCATGCAATCCCGAGAACGACGTCCGTACCCTCCACCGGTAGCACAAAAAATGGAATAGTGAACTGAAATTTCTATAATTGGATGGTGACATCTGGGCAATAACTATTACAATGAATGAATTGACCATTGCCAACCATGACGGCGAATGGGTCGAGAGTGGTGGACTGTAGATTCACTTGTTCTACAATTCAAGGTTGAACAATATTATAGGTACTTCCACAATAAATTAACACGTTAACCGGAGACGACTTGATGAAGCTTGTAATCCGCAAGGTTTGAATTGATGATAATCCAAAATATGCAGCTTCAGATAACGATAAAAAGTGAGGACTGGGAGGGTCGTTCGTTGGTTCAGTTTCACCGAAATCGGGTATGACATTATGTTCATCGTTATCTACAATCAATAGGAATTATGGGGGGAACACTTGTGACCTGGTACGAATTTCTCAGGACAACGAAAACAAAGTCCTTCTCTCCGACGTTGTTGAACAACCTCCGGGGATAGCTTTGTAAAGGGTAACGGTTTGGGTGGTGAGGGGTGGGGTGATGGGTTGTTTTATCGGGTGAAGAAGAGGGTAGGGCCAGGGTGGTAGAGATGTTGGAAGTAGTGGCGATGGTATTGGTATGTTTAGCAGGATATGGATATTTGGGTTTAATGGTGGTGCTCAGTTTATCTTCAACCAATTAGGCCAAGGCACAAGCTTGATGGAGTGTAGTGGGTTTTAAGATGGCTAGTTCAGATTGTATTTCAGACTTTAGTCCCAAGATAAAGCAATTCCGTAGGGTTTGTTGGGATAATCCTGTTACCCGGTTACTTAACTTCTCAAATTCAGTCTGGTAGGCCTTGACAGTGGTGATTTGACACAGCTTCAATAAGATCGCCTCATGGTTTTCAAAAGAGGAGGGACCGAAACGAAGTTCTACCTCTCATTTGAAACCATTCCACATGCCTAACAGGTCGTTGTTGGCTAGATGTTGGTACCAAGATTAAGCATCGCCGATGAAGTAGAAGGCTGTTAGGGACACACGTTCTCCGACTGGAATCTTGTAATAGGAGAAGTAATTTTCTGCTTGAAATATCCAACCCAGGGGGTTAGAACCGTCAAACATTGGTAAGGTGATTTTTGGTGGTTTGGGGTTATGGTTTGAGGAGGATGGTGGTTCGGTGGTTTTGGGGATTCTGGGGGTGGGGTGTTGACGTTATCGGTAGTCAGGTGGTCAGAAAGTGATGTAATGTGGGTAACCAAGTTGGCGGTGGTGGTTGTCTGGGAATCGATCTTTGCATGAAGGGATTTTGTAGCCTCTACAAGTGCAATGAGTTGGGCGGTGTTTCGATCGGCGGCAGAGGTGGTGGCGGAGATGAGTTGGTTAATTATGTCAGCGAGGGGTGGTGGGTTGTCATCACCGGTGACCTCACGACGGGGCGGCATGGCGGTAGGAGAGTTTGAGAATGAAAGCACCAATTGATGGCACTCGGAGAAGAGAATTAGAGGGGGAGAGTTTAAGGGTTGAGAGTTACTGCTTTGGAGCAATTTTCTTCATTCATATCCCAAAACTAAAAACAAACATGTAATTTAAACGTGCATGGAAAGTAGGTTTTCACCCATTCTCCTTATTTTATGCCATTATCTCTATCATGCAACAACTAACCTATCATGCATAAGACTCCTTCAAACAACAAAACAAACATGCAGTAACTTAAATGGTAACGTGGGCTATAGCTCAATCCATGAGCCTTGTGGGCTTCCTGATTTGTCTCTTGGGCCTTGTTGAATCTCAGGAGCTTGTTGGATCAAGCTAGAAGAGTGGTCCTGCTGGCCCGTATCATCAAACCATTAAGATTAACCAATCTTTGGATCCGTCCCCTTTTTCGAGTCGTGGAAGGAAGCTTCATGGTACTCTTGAGGCTCATGACTAACGGTTTCAGATACTCTACATCTAGAGCAGATGAACGCGTCGATATCCTGTTTGGCAACATTAAACATGCGTTTTTTAGGCAGAAGAGAAGGAAATGATCACTCTACTCCACTTTCATCTGCACAACCACATCTTGGTTGGAAACAAGAAAACAAAAGATGTTAAGTTCTATGTTGAGGTGATGGATGTTGTGCAGACTCTAGGTGGTAGAAAGAGATCTGCTTATGACCCAGATGAAATAGAAGAAGAACAAAGATAAAGGGACCGTAAAAACAAGATCAATATGGATTTCCATAGTTTTGTTAATCGTGTTAACGATCAACCCAAGTTTAAAGGGCTCGACCTTGAGTTTGATCAACCTTTAAGAGAACTCTAGTTTCATGGGGTCCCTTATAAATCTTCTGCTTTCATAGTTCCAACTTCAAGCTGTTTGGTTGAGCTTATAGAAACTCCATTTCTGGTGGTTACTTTTTAGGTTTATGAGTCGTCTGACGAGGACCACAAGTCTGACTCAGACGATGACGGGTCTGACAGTGCGTCATTGGTGGAATCTGATGATGATGATGAGGAAGAAGAAGGGAAGACATGGGAAGAGTTGGAGATGGAAGCAAGCAATGCTGACAGGGAGAAAGGCGACGAGTCCGACAGTGAAGAGGAGAGGATAAGAAGGAAGATGAAGGCTTTCGGCAAGGCGCGCGCAGGTCCCTGCAGTAGTGCATCCAAGCGCCCAAAGTTTAGAAGGTAAATAGTCTAGAATAGTGGAGTAAGCTTATAATCTGTTTCAGTAAAGATGGTAGTTGAACTTGCATATGCTTTTTTCTCTTTTTTAGAAATGCATTATCTATCTATATATACTTTTGAGTCATATAAGTTCTGTCATTTTGTGTTTAAATCTTTCATTTCTGTTTTTATTTTTTAGTCTTTGTGGCAAAAGATAGGTGAATATACCATGTTCTAGTGGAAATATTTTTGCTGTTAAAAGTTTGTCAGAATTACTGCCAGTTTAAATTTTTAGAGGTTACGCTCCATAAGACCACAACTGGAAAACACAGTGGCAAATTCCCAGAATCGTTTTTGTGGTTGATTGGAGCCATTTCATATAAGAAATAGAAACTGTGTTTGAGTGTGTGTAGTAATTGAAAGAGACGAAACAGTTATAGTGGGATATGTATTGAAGTCTTCTTTGTATTATAAACTTCAATCATCACCACACATTCATTCAACATACATTCATATCTATCTATTATAATAAAAGAAGGTTTTAGGTGGAAACATGTTAAAATTCTACAGCTCTTAATTTTAATTTTCTCGTCTCTCTCTCCTATTAAATAATTACATTAATTACAAATGATATTATTTAATTCTTTTTAAATTAGATATAGTTTTGTAATTAATAAATTAAGAAATAGGTCTTTAAATAAATATATTTCTAAATAAACAACTTTGTTAAGATAAGAAATTTTCTAAAAGATCAAAAAAATTTTAAAAATATGAAATAGTTTAAAATCAGTGTTTCTAAATAATAAAATTTTTATAAAAATAATTAAAATTTAGAGTTATAATAATTTTTTTTAGAAATGACGCTTTTTTAAAAAGGGTTTGTTTTTAAACAAAATGCTTGCTTTTTTAAAAATACAAAAAAGTATTTAATTACTTATAATTTTTACTTATAAGTAATTTCAATTATATCATGTGTCAAAATATTATTTTATAATTAATTAAATTTTTATTTAATATTTATTTATTCAACTCGTGTAATACACGGGATACTAAATTAATATATAATACGAGCAACCTTCCAAGGCACCACCAATCGGAACCCTCACAATAATAACTTCCTTATTTTTACATATTAATCCCCTTTAAATACTATAATAGTTTGTCCCATACTTGATATTTAATAATTATTTTTCAAATGGATTAATAAGTAATATTCCCCCGTAATCCGTTTGAGTTGAAGTAGGCTTTCATTTTCCAGCAGAAGAAACAGTGTGTGTGTGTGAGAGAGAGACACCATCGATTTATAAATATCAATTTGGTTCGAAACGAAATAGGTTGTTTTGTAATTGTATCAATCTGTGTAAGATTAAAATAATACTTGCATGGGAGTTTTAGAGTATGTTTTTTGTGAAGCCTTGTGACATACCTATACATTACAACAGCCATGTGAGTTCACTCTGAAATCCAACTTTATGGTCATATTCTCCAGGAGTTAGAAGAAACAGTAACAATTTGGGTTTTAAGTTTTGGCCACATTATTTATCAGATTTTTGCATCTTGGTCCTCCTGTTTTGTTTATATATTCACTCACATGTTGTAGAGAGAGAAAGATCTGTGTGTGTTTGATGGTGCCGAGAGATGGCCGAGGTGGTTGCCGCTTCGGCTTGGTGGCCGCCTCTCCACCTTGGTGGCCGTTTCCGCGCTGCCCGTTATCCGTCATGTATGAACTTGAGGTGTAGGTTGCGGTGGAGGCGTTTTTCTAACGGAACTTAGGATCTGCAGGTCTAAGGTTAGATCTGACGCCAGGAGGCGGTGGTGGGTCTGCGACGGGAGCCGCCGACAGCGTGCTCGGTCGCATTTCTGAGGTCGTTTCTTCTTGCTCTTCTGTGATATGGTGGTTTTTGTTCCATCTTTGCTGAAATAAACACATGTTAAGATGGATGGAGCCCCGTTGCCACCGGTCAGTACTCAGATTTGTTGCCTTGGCGGCGACGGAGGGGATGTATCTTCATCCTATGTTTTTAGGGGTTCTAATTTCAGATCTGTTCTATGGTTTGCTTTGGGGGTTATAGGTTCTTTAGAGTTCCCGATTTCAGATCAGTACGATTTCAACAGTGTTTCTGATGCTATCTGCATCATCGTATGATGACGGGTTCCCTTTCATTTGTGCATAGATGCATGTTTTGTCATAGTGGTTGTGACGGTGGCGATGGCGGCGCCTGCAGCTCCTCCTCCCGTCGTGGTCGTTGTTCAGTGTTTTATGCGATATGAAATTAAATTGTTGGTGTCGATGGTGTTGAACACTTGTTTGTGTGACATATGTCTGTCTCTGCTGATTGTATCATTGCGTCGATGATGATGAGACCTACTTATCTTAGACTTCTTTTTTTGTGTTGATACTAATGCTCATTTGAGGCACTATTGGATGTGTGCCTTTTCCGTTGTTGCTTTGGACTGATATGGTCATTTGTCGATGAACAGTTAAAACTAGGTTGTTGCTTTGGGCTGATATGGTCTTCTGAATCTGTGATATACTACACCTGTTTCTATTGACTTTGCAAGCCCCTCATGGAGGCTTTTGTTAGAACACATGTGTCAAGTCTTTATGTTGTGGCTTTGTGTTATTGGTATTTGACAAGTTGAGGCAGTGATGACGTCTCAAAAATGGTGTTAGTTGTTTTCGCTTGGCAATCGTTTCTGGTTTACAACCGCAACATAACATTAACTCTGAGTCTCTATTTTTATAACAAAATCCAATGTTTACATAGTGTGGTCAAGGTCTATTTGAAATAAACACGCTATGATTCAAGCAAAATTATTTTTTATCTGGTATTAAGCATTGCTAACATTATTTTGTTAGAATTTGGACATTAAATACGTGTGTATAATTTGTCCTACATTTGTTTGAATATGGTTTAACCCATCCGTCACACGTGAAACGCACGTGAAGGAAAATCCACTAGTTTAATTTGACACAACAAATAAAGTCAATATCTTTGCTCAAATTTTACTTTGACCCTTCAAAGAAAGGAGTTTACTTATTTTAATCAACTAATAATGTCTCCTGACAAAGTGATCATATAATTTTACAAAAATAGGATGATAGCTCAAAGAGTCAAAAGTGATTCATAAACATTCCCAAGTAATTAGTTGATAGATATGCACGTATCAGAGTATCATTTTACTTAATAGTGCTGTTGAAGTAAATAATTAAATTTTAATTATACTAAACATCAAAATCCATATGAAAACATTAGCATAATTTGTAAACTTAACGTGTGTTTTTTCCCCGAAAGGTTTATTTAAACTATTTATGATATCATTAGCATAAAAGAAGAATGTCAGTGAACTATCACATAAAAAAAAACCAGGATTGTGTTATACAAACACCCTTTTTTGTTATTTAG
Organism: Flaveria brownii; assembly: GCA_018326445.1. Taxonomy (NCBI): domain Eukaryota; kingdom Viridiplantae; phylum Streptophyta; class Magnoliopsida; order Asterales; family Asteraceae; genus Flaveria; species Flaveria brownii. The sequence continues at coordinate 20,178 of BJCN01308592.1, forward strand.
ACATCCTATTGTCTCTATCTCTCTTCATATATCTATATGTATGTATAAAGAAAGATATAGAGAATGAAAATAAATAGGGTGTATCTATAACATACCCCTCTTAAAAACCCCTCAAAAAACTCTCTAACGACAAAAAAACACTTAAAGTCACTGTCACATCATCATCATCTTTTATATTTAAGAACAAAATTTGTAAATACGCATAGAGAGAGAGAGAGAGAGTAAATATATGCTTTTTTTTAATTATCATCCAAGGCCTAGGTGAGTTTATTATACAAAATGTATTTTTGCTATAAAGTGTGAGAAAACACAATAATGTTAAAAATGTTACAAAAAAATTATATTTCACAATCTAAATCGAATTTCAAAAAAGTACTTTGGAGTCTCTGTTCCTCTCATCTTCCTCTTTAAGAAAAAAAATAAAATAATAATAAAAAAATTAAGTGTCTTTTTATGACATAATGACGTCATTGTGTCTTTCATAATGACACGATAACGTCATTGTGTATTTCATAACGACACGATTACGTCATTGTGTCTTTCATAATGACACAATAACGTCATTATGTATTTCATATTGTGTCATTCATAAATGACATAATAAAAAACATTAATTTTTTTATTTTATTATTATTTTTCATTTGTTTTTTTTCTTAGTGATGACGGCTAGGGGAATAAAAGCTCGGAATTACTTTTTTGAAATATGATTTAGATTGTGAGATATAATTATTTTTGTGACTTTTTTAACTCATTTTGTCTTATTATATTTTGTAGCAAAAATACACTTTGTATTTGAACTTTTTTTTCAGGGCCCACCCATCTTCTAATTTTGCCACTTCTATCATTTTTCCAAGTTCTTTCACAAGTTTTTTTAAACAAAAAATAAAACACCTGACAGGATCTCAGCCTCTCGTTTGATCAATTAGATTATGTTTGCAGCGGATTTAGCACATTAATTAGTTATTTTTGCAAGAACATAAAAGATATTACAATTAAAAGCATAAACATAGAGAGAGAAGAATTCTGCTAAACATTAAATGTTTTATTGCTTGGCACGTTTCGGCAATTAAAACTACATGGTTCACCATGCTTTTATA
>BJCN01308610.1:0-18504 GCA_018326445.1 Flaveria brownii
GTTTATTCAAATGCTCACTATGTATCATAGAGTTATTTTAATTTCATTCATCATGATTTCGTGTTAAATTAGTTAGGTATGAATAAATGTCCAAAAGAAGATGAAAAGACAAGATGTACTTTGAAAAATCTATTACAAATTTAAAAACGTTTGTTTTCCACATCACTTTAAAAATTATTGAAAAAAGAGTTAGAAAACTACAGGTCATATTTTGTTAGTAACACAACGGTCTAAAATACCTAGAGATGTTTATAGAGAAAAAGATCCAATTTCACTACAAATATTAACATACCTTATCGTTTCTTTGCTTGCTTGCTTCGTGTTTCCCTAATCTCTTACATAGCATATATAAAAAAATCGTATGTCACATGTGTGTACGCCAAAGAGCGATTGTCGGGAGTACGAATCTCGTCAACGGTGTGATCAACTGATCATGGATCAACTTATGAGGTGTGTTCCATGACGTTTCATGCCGTGGAAGGAAACCATCGATCTACGGGTTTGATGTCGTCTCCAAGATGCTGAAACTTATCATTATGAGGTATGAAGATACATAAAATGGGACATGATGGAGCTAAAATAGTGCATACAATCTTATATCTAGTAAACATGTTTGGAGATTAATATGTCTCTTGACACCATTATAGAGTCATTAAGGATTTGGTTCTTAATATAACGAATAATAAGTGGAGAAAAACTTCATTGGTCCTAGGAAACCACAAAGTTTTCTTTTCTACAGAATACGACTAAAATAAAGATATTGTAAAAAAAACCAAACAAACATATATAGCATCCAATGGTCTAACCCACTACAAACTTCACAACGATAACAATATAAACCAGTTGATTCATACACTACTTTCTTTTTCAATCACTCCAGAACTTGATATACAACTTCATAAACCTAAAAAACCACACTTCATGATGAACACACAAAACACGAATAATCAAATTTTGAAACACACTACATCAACTGACACGCATGTTACAAACAACAGATCAAACCAGTCATCGATACATGATCATGAACGCAACCACTCAACTAAGAATCCCGTACTTCAAAGACATTTCGATTCTTTACCACAATATCATACATGTGCATGGACTTGAGGTTATTGAAGTTCTTCGGGAGAGATATGAGGTGCACAGTCGATCTTTTGTGAAACTGAAAAAGATTTGGATCGTCATAGTATCGTTCCCACCCTAAATTTGTGAGCATCCTTTCAAGCATCTCGTATGAGGTGACCACTTCATTTGTGGGCAGGTGCACCAACACCTTCCCACGAGAAGCGCCTTGCATGGAGCGAGCACCAGGGTTCTCCACGAGTCGAACCACACCATTCTTGAACACCCAAACACCAGACATGGTTGATTTTGTTTGAGGAAATGAAGAATATTGATTAATAAGAATGTTGAAGATGACAAATTTTATTGGGGATTTGAGGGTTTTATAGGAAGATTGCTAGGCTAGAAGCATATATTCTATCATATCCACGTATATATAAATATGTATAAACAATTGTAACTAATGAGGAATGAAGTTGATGCATAAGTTATATATAGTATCTTTTCCTGGAAAAAGGCTCATCACAACATTTGTGTACGTATATGATAAACCTATGTGTACATATAATAAACTATAGGTTAAAACACATGATATAACTATATTTACACATATACGCACGCACGTACATGAAACTAATATTTAATACACAACTTGTTGGTTTTATTTTTATACATAAGACGATTATATAACTACATAATTATCTCCCTTTCTTATTTCATTGTATATGACATGTACGCGATGCTCGTACTTAGAAATTAGTTGTGTCATATAATCATGTGTGCATGCTTACATACTTTTTATATAAAAACATAATTCTATAAAACATCACCCTAATATAAGTTATTGTGTGCATGCGCGAAGCTTTGTTGTGTCCCCCTCCCCCTCACTCAGAAGCGAAAATTTATATGTATTGAATTCGGTCCCTTTAATTTGGGTCTCGTGACTTTCGCCCCCAACCCCAACCTCAACACACGCTTGTTCGAATTCCGCCACTGCCTGTGTGGTTAAGAACAAAATCATTAGTTGACAAAGCGAGTTGAATAAAATCATGCGTGTGGTGTTAGACCAGTATGTGTTGTTTGTGATTGTCACGAAAACCTTATACATGACAAAGAGTCCCGAAGAAGGAGAAGATTGTAATACTTTAGATAAATCTTACATGATTTATAGACAAGTGCGATTGCTATGTAAATAAAGTGCAAGACATATATCTTTTGGGGCAGCAAGCGCGACAAATCCCATGGTTTTATGTGGTCACACGAACAAAAATCATGATCTGGTGAGGCAAAACGGCATGGTTATGGTGTTATAAAGAATGAAATTAGAAGCCTTGATTTTTGTTAGTTATGGTTAAAAAAAGAAGCTTGTTGAAAGACCCAATTAATTAGGGCTTTTTCCTCTAGTTTCAAAATATGGTTTGTAATTACTAATTGTATTATTATCTCAACATTAGATCGTATATAACCATACCGAAGTTGTTACATTTTGTTGGGGAAAGTACTAATACACATGTCATCTACAATGCATCTAAACAAACAAATCATCTACAAAAAGGATTTATAGATGCTTAAACGTCAAATTAATACAATGCATCTAAACAAACAAATCATCTAGAAAAAGGATTTATAGATGCTTAAACGTCAAATTAATAGTATGATAAAGACATGACAACATGAAATGAAAAACAAAAGGAGTAACTAGCATAATCCATATTTTAATAACATTAGATTGGTTTTTAGTTTTTTTATTTTATTTTTTTATATGTGTATCTTTACTTGGTATCTTCTTTGGTAGTGTTTTTGTGTTCCAACAAGTGGAAGAAAAGATGATAGTATGATATCATCATGACTATTTATGGTCCCGAGTTTTCTTTGTACATCAATTTTTTTAATATTAATTAACTTTGCATTAGCAAGGAATTGAGTCCATTTTAGGAAGGGTAATCACCAATACCATTATACTACAAGATCTTGAGGTTTAACAAGTATATTGAGTTTTGATCTTAATGATTATTAATTGTTGGTGATGAAGATAAGGTCATGAATTTTGGTAAATTAATAATATAGTTTTGAAAGAAAGAGATGAAGCGAATCAAGCATAGTAAAGTATAGTAAGGTTAAGATAAAGATATTTTTACTCGAATTTCTTGTTAAAAGTAAAGATAAAATGGAATTCTTTCTCAATAGAGAGCATCATCAACAATTTGGCATGCTTACCTAGGGTTGCTGATTGACGCATGGCGAAAACAAATTAAAATATAAAATATTCTAAGAAGAAGTTGTTTTCTTACCGAATTTCCATCACCACTATAACATATTTCTTTTATAGAGAATATTTTTGACCGGGCTTATTAAATCTTTGAAATTATAACCTATAATTGAAATTAGGTGCAAAAGTTAATGTGTGAATGGTTATAAAAACAAAGCAAATAAAAATTACAAAATATAAGAAATTGTTGGGTTGAATCAATAATGGGCTGTGTAGTCCGCATAGTCCATGTAGGGAGTCCATGCATGTTGGCTGTAAGCCCATGCAGTAGTAGGGTTTACATGTAACGGCTAGTTTTACCTAGTCTTTAGTTGGTAGTTAATGTAGTGGATTAGTGGGTTGTTTTCTCGTATGTAGTGGAGTCGGTTATTGAGTCTGTTATGCTATTTATAGCAGTTGTTTATGTTAATGAAATTATCCAGAAATTGAGTGCAATACCCTTGTTCTTTACAAGTGGTATCAGAGCGCATCCTGGTGAGAGAGAGCAAGTCCATCGATCAGACTTATCGATGGCAGAAGAACCAGTTTCATACCAGAGTGTTCCTCGTTTCGATGGTGACTATGATCATTGGAGGTTGGTCATGGAAAACTTATTGAGGTCCAAGGAGTTCTGGACAGTGATCGAAACTGAGATAGAAGAACCAAAGGAGGGGACGACCCAAACAGCAGCAGAGAAGACAAAGTACGAGGCACTAAAGTTAAAGGATCTGAAAGCGCGAAACTACCTGTATCAATCCATTGATAGGCAGATCATTCGCACCATAGTAAAGAAGGACAGTGCAAAACAGATTTGGGATGCAATGCGGACGAAGTACCAAGGTAATACCCGTGTGAAACGAGCCCAGCTTCAACGATTGCGCAAAGAATTTGAGACATTGGAGATGAAAGAGGGAGAGACAGTCACAGAATACTTCAACAGAGTTATGATCGTGGCAAATGACATGCGTCATTATGGTGAGCAAATGACGGATGTCACTATTGTTGAGAAGATTCTGCGATCATTAACAGAAAGTTTCAATTTCATTGTGTGTACTCTTGAGGAAACACATGATATTGATACTCTCACCATAGATGAGTTGCAGAGCTCGCTACTCATTCATGAACAGAAGCTTCGGAAGAAACCACAAGAAGACCAAGTGTTGAAGACGGAGAGTACAGCCCCGAATGGTCGAGGAAGAGGCAGAGGTAGATCTTCCTTCAACCGTGGGAGAGGTCGAGGACGAGGAAGATCCAGGACTGATTTCGATAAGTCCTCAATTGAATGCTACTCATGCCATCAGATGGGACATTTTGCTTATGAATGTCCTCAATCTGATCGAACTGCCAACTATGCTGAATTCGATGAAGGTGAAGATTTGTTGTTGATGGCTCATGCTGAGATCCAGAAGGAAGCTAAACCAGGCATATGGTTCTTGGATTCCGCATGCTCGAACCACATGACTGGTGTACGTGATTGGTTTGTGAACCTAGATGAAACATACACTCATACGGTTAAATTGGGCAATGATTTGAAGCTGAATGTTCGAGGCATTGGAGATATTCGTCTAGAAGTCGAAGGAATAACACAAGTGATTACTCGGGTATATTATGTACCCGAACTTACATCTAATTTATTAAGTATTGGGCAGCTTCAGGAGAAAAATCTTACCATTGTGATTAAACGAGGTACATGCAAAGTTTATCACCCACAGAAAGGAATGATTATCAACTCCCCCATAACTAGAAATCGGATGTTTCTAGTTCATGCTATTGCCAAGCCTTTACCAAGCAGGTGTCTTCGAGTGGCAGACGATCAAAGCAATCAACTATGGCACAGGCGTTTGGGGCATGTGAGTTACAAATACATACGAGCCATGCAATACAAACAGATGGTGTTGGGGCTTCCAAAGGTGGCCGAACGCAGAAACAAGACAATCATGAATATGGTTCGTTGTCTTTTGGTGGACAAAGATCTACCCAAATGGCTGTGGACAGAAGCAGCAAACTGGGCAAATCATGTAATCAACAGATGTTTTACATCTGTGTTGGAAGATAAAGTTCCTGAGGAAGCTTGGTCAGGGTCTAAACCCAATGTGGGGTACTTCAGAGTGTTTGGAAGTGTAGCATATGCTACTATTCCATCTCAGTTAAGAACTAAGCTAGACAACAGGAGTCTTAAGTGTGTATTTTTGGGGGTAAGCATGGAGTCAAAAGCTTATAGACTATATGATCCAAGTAATAAGCGGATCATAATTAGTCGTGATGTCATTTTTGATGAGGAAGCAACATGGAAATGGGATGTGAAAGACATTGGAGTCTCTGAACTGTTTGTACCCGAAGAATATGTGGGAGTTGAAGAAGAAGAAGAGATGAGACAATGTGATGAGCATGAAAGCACCACTGTCCAAGATCCGAATGGAAACAATCAAGCACAACAATCAGGAGAAGATGATTCTCCAAATGAAAGAAGAAGTCAACCTCAAAGTCCAAGCCCAGAGATAGGTACCTCAATGGCCCATCAAGAAAGAAGTGCAAGACGAAGTGCTAGAGCTCCAAGATGGTTAACTGAATATGAAAGTGGAGAAGGATTATCAGACGATGAAGCAAACTTAGCAATGTTCAGTTCCACGGGCGATCCAACTAAGTTTGAAGAAGCACAAGGAGATCCTAAGTGGGAGAAGGCAATGCAGAATGAGATTGACTCCATAGAGAAAAATGAGACATGGGAACTTGTGGAACCCCCTAGTGATGTCACACCAATTGGTGTGAAATGGTTGTTCAAAACAAAACTTAATGAAAAAGGGGAGGTTGATAAGTATAAGGCTCGCTTGGTAGTGAAGGGTTATGCACAGCAGAAGGGTGTTGATTATACGGAAGTTTTTGCTCCTGTGGCTCGGTGGGACACTATAAGAACAATGCTTGCAGTAGCAGCTCACAACAAATGGCAAGTCTTCCAACTTGACGTGAAAAGTGCTTTCTTGCATGGGGAGTTAAAGGAGACAATATATGTAGAGCAACCGAAAGGCTTTATCAAACCGGGTGAAGATCACAAAGTTTACAGGCTCAAGAAAGCTCTATATGGATTAAAACAAGCACCTAGAGCTTGGTTTAATCGCATAGAGAGCTATTTTTTAAGGGAAGGCTTCAAGAAAAGTGAGTATGATCATACTCTCTTTATTAAACAGGTATGGAACAAAGTAATTATTATAAGCTTATATGTGGATGATTTGATATATACGGGAAATGATAAAAGGTTATGTGAAGAATTCTGCACTTCCATGAAAAGGGAGTTTGAAATGACAGATCTTGGTTTAATGAAGTATTTTTTGGGTATAGAAGTTCATCAAAGTGAAAAGGGTATTAGCTTGCACCAGAGAAAGTATACTAAGGAGATCTTGGAAAGATTTGGGTTATGGGAAGGAAATGGAGTCAAGAACCCAATCGTACCGGGTACAATTGTGAAAAGGACAGAAGATGATAAAGTTGTGGATGAGAGTGAATATAAGTGTCTAGTGGGTAGCCTCATGTACCTCACGGTTACTAGGCCAGACCTTATGTATGGTGTAAGCTTTATCTCTCGCTTTATGTCATGTCCTACAGAGGTTCACATGCAACTAGCCAAAAGAATCCTAAGGTATGTGAAAAATACAGTGAACTATGGTCTACTATATGAAAGTAACTCAACTGGAAAGCTGGAGGTGTTTACAGACAGTGATTATGCTCGAGATACAACAGATCGCAAGTGCACTTCTGGGTATGTTTGCATTTTGAGCAAGTCAGCTGTTTGTTGGAGTTCACGTAAGCAAGAGATTGTCACATTATCATCAACCGAAGCAGAATATGTTGCAGCCACGAATTGCGCGTGTCATTGTGTTTGGCTTAAGGGCTTGCTGGGAGAACTTACAGGGAAACAAATCAAGTCCATTGAGATAAAGTGTGACAACACCTCTACTATCAATTTATCCAAAAATCCAGTGATGCATAGAAGGACAAAGCACATAGACGTGCGATATCATTATCTTCGGGAGCTGGTGAACAAAGAAGAGATCAAGCTAGTGTTCTGTGCTACTGCTGATCAAGTGGCAGATGTGATGACCAAGCCATTAAAGCTGAATGATTTTGAGAAGATGCGGGTCTTACTTGGAGTTCAAGAACTACCGGAAGTAAACTGAAGGGTAAACCCGACTTCAGTTTAAGGGAAGGTTTGTTGGGTTGAATCAATAATGGGCTGTGTAGTCCGCATAGTCCATGTAGGGAGTCCATGCATGTTGGCTGTAAGCCCATGCAGTAGTAGGGTTTACATGTAACGGCTAGTTTTACCTAGTCTTTAGTTGGTAGTTAATGTAGTGGATTAGTGGGTTGTTTTCTCGTATGTAGTGGAGTCGGTTATTGAGTCTGTTATGCTATTTATAGCAGTTGTTTATGTTAATGAAATTATCCAGAAATTGAGTGCAATACCCTTGTTCTTTACAGAAATAACCGAAATCGACTATAGCATTTGCTACATGATCAAATTTGTCGAGACCATTCCATCTACTCTTTATGGGCCCATAGCTCCAACATGTATCAAATTATGTTTGTTTTAAGTTACACCCCGGTTTTATTTTGTCTAGTTTGTTGAGTCCTGAATCAACTCCATACTATTAATTGTGTGGGGTGTTTGGTTAATGGATTGACGTTGAAAATTGATTAATTCAAACATTACCTTTAGATGTGTGAAATACATCAAATCTACTTCGGACAAACTTGAAACTTTATAGATTGAACACAACCTGTGTAATCTAGTTATATAAATCAGTCAAACATATTTAATTGTAAATGGCTTAAATGAGTCTTAAAAGGGCTAGTTTAATAAAAATATAAATGAGTTGTCCCGTTAACTTACAATTTCTATATAGATATATGTGTATAGATATGTATGTGTGTATATATGCACGTATATATAGGGTGATGTTTATTATAAAACGCTGATATGAAAAGAAAAATAACCATTAAACATAGATTGTTTGATTTTTTGATCAATAATAATCCATATTTTATAATTACATCCTTCATACATACAAATGTCTATGTTATATGTTATGTACATAAACAAATAATCAGACTAATGTTTTCATACGTTTTTAAAATGTTTAAATGTGTACATACACTTACGTAAGTTACGTATAGTCAGTAATTATGTGTAGGTTATAGTGTTATACTACATACATATAACGTATAATCTACACATAACTTATACATGTGTGTTATATGCATATAAACAATTTTTTCATATATGTTTTTTATTTTAAGAACAAATGAATAAATACTATACTGCTATAATTTTATTAATTTATTTATTAACAATAAAAAAATGATTAATTCATTGTGTTTGTGTGTTCTTGTCATGTAGACCACCCCCACACGTGTACGTACGTATGTACGTATGCAGGTGTGCATGTATGTATGCATGCGTGTATGTATGCATGCATGCATGTATGTGTATGTAAATGTATGTGTACATGCGTATGTGTTATCTGAACACACGAATCACTTATTCAACAAATCATATATGTTGACATGAACATGACATATTGACTAAATGAGTTACAATTACCAATTTTAATATTTTCATGTTAAATTCATGTCATGTTAGAAATTACTAAATTGAAATGATAACTTTGAAAATCTTAAATAATAATATTCGGTAATCTTTCAATACTTAACTTGCACGCTATCGTATTTGCTCAAATATTTTATAATAACAAGGATAGACGACATCAATTCGTCAAGTAACCACTCGCTGCAAATTACATTTTCAATAGAAAGGATGTTTGTTGGTTTTGCACAAAGGGAAAGTATGAAATTTAAAACCCAAAAGCTAACAAAAATGGATTTAATATCATTAATTAGGTTAAAGGAATATATTGTCAAAAGAATAAAGGTCAAAACTTGCTAATGAGGATCAATCCTTTGTAAGCATATACAATATGAGATAGTTTATTGATCATAATGAAGCATAAGCATATCAAAAGGTTCATTTAATCCATAAAGCTCTATAAGGTGATGCGTAGAAGAATGTTCTCTCTCTCACACATATATACATACATACATATACACACATGCATGTGGGTATGTATATATGTGTGTATTCTTCCGCATCATGTAAAGTTTTTTTATATTCTAATTCCACCTTTTCATAGGCTTATGCTTTCATCATGTAATGTTCACTTTATACATTCACACCCAAATATGCACAATAAATTAATATGTAAATTATACAATTTATTATGTCATGGCTTGAGTAAGCATGTTAGTTTTTTAAATTATGCATTCCGACAAAACTAAAACAAATTTTACTCTGCTATAACGGCTAAAGAGACGGAAAATAAAAGACTTCTAGCTTTTACCAACAAGATAAAGCATACTATATAAATTTACATTTTTATAACACTAGAATGGAAAAAAAAAAGAAAATGTCTATAAAATATTATTTACATCTGTTACAAATAATTAAAAAATGCTAGGCCATGTATATATTGTATAGAGCATGATACTTTAGGTTTGGTTGGGAATATTGATGAAGTATTCCATTTGTTTCAAAGATTCAACGTACCTAATTTTAATTCCACATGGGTAATTACTTGCTCTATTCTTAAGTACAACCGTGCAATCATTGGTTAGAATTAACATATATAAATTGAAAGAAAGTTATGATTTGAGGGCATATTAGGATAAAGAATATATACACTTGCCTTTAATTAGTTTTAAATTATTTAAATTATGTAATATATATTATTGGAATATGATGCAATAAGAAAATGTTTTTTTGTAAAATAATTATAAAAGATATGTTGATGATTACACCTTTTTCAGTTTAAGAAAGTTTATGGGTAAAAGAAAGAAGTTTATGATTAAAATGGTGAAAAGGTAGTTTAACGCATCGTGCATCAATTAGAATGATGAATGAATGGAACATAATACTTCTAAATTAGGGTTAATGTTTCATTTTACTAAACATCTCGTATTTTCAAAAGCATTGAGTTCATTATCCAAAGAGAAATCCAAACAACAAAAGTAATTAGTTATTTATTACGTGATTTAAATAAACACTTTAGAAGTTCTAGTTTCTCTTTTCAGTGCCTTCTCGTATATATTTCCTTAAAACATAAGATGTTGGACCAGTTTGGAAGTGTCGATTGTTGCATCATGGGAAGATGTTTTGAACAGCCAGGTAGAAACTCATGTTAATAGTATGTACATCTTTTGAACGCATAAGAAGTTTGAACCAACAACACAAGGATACCACATACAAAATAAGGATTACAAGACCATCTTTAGTCGATTTTATTTCGAAACTACCAATTTTAACATCCATGGACGCAACCTCCAATACCCACCACCACCATTGAGGCTCAATGATGTTGACAATAAAAGCACATTTATGCCCTTTTCGGACACACTTAATTCTAAGACCACTGCCAACAACATAATAGTTACCACAAATCAACAAACATGGTATAACCTAAATTTTTTTTATTGTTTACCTTTAGGTTATAAACATGGTATAACTTAAATTTTTTTTATTGCTTACCTTTAGGTTTAAACGAGGTTGTCACCTATGACCTCTTGTTGCTATATATACGTAATATATATTTTCACCAGGCAATCCATTGGTGATGTTATCCATTAGTATTACGTCGGTAATTAACAACTAATCACCAACGCCGTTTTACATTTCCCCTTTTCTATTTTTTGGGTTTTTATCGAGTTACACCGGTAATTTCCGAAGGCTACCGTTCATCAGTGACAGGTCATCAGCAATACTTTTTTTTTCTTATAGTGTAATCAAATATGTTAACATAAATATGTACCACATAGAAGAATTGCATACATTAATCAATCATGATATATAATATACAACCATGCAAGGGTCTTTTAAGTGTTCAAGAATTATGTGCACACAGGAGAAAATAAAACAGATCGAAATTTCATCGATCTGCTTTATAAATGATGGTTGTCATTCATGTTTTATTAAACTCTTTTATATAACCTTTTTCTAATAAATAACCCTATTTTATAACTCCCAGGAGATCTTCTTTTAAACAAATACAAAGGTTATGAACTATTGATCAAACTTAGGAACAATATTCTATACAAAGATAATTTCCAATACAAAACTTGTATGACAAACACACATCAACTTATTTCATTAACAACTCACAAATAGATAAATTGCTATTTTGCTATGGTTAATTAGATACATCAAGTGTTTGAAAAACTTCTCATATATTTGTCCGGTGAAAATGGTTTCATAAATATAACATAAATTCCATCAACCTATTTCGTTAACAACTCACAAATAGATAAATTGCTATTTTTGCTATGTTTGATTACATACATCAAGTGTTTGAAAAACTTCCCTATTTGTCCGGTGAAAGTGGGTTTATAAATATAACAAAAGTTCAACGTTTGAAATAGAAAAATTCCAAAACATGTTTTTTTTTATTATTATTATTAACTTACTTCAAACATCTAGGAGAAAAACAAGGGAGGTGGTGGTATCATATTACTTCAAACAATTAGTATTATAGTTATCACACTCATACACTTTAAATATATACCAAGTGATCATCACTTTTAAATTACAAGAATGATCCAAAGTGTGAATCTTAGAAAAATGTTGTAACTAGATAGCTAGCTACTCTCTTTTCCTTTTTTTTTTCTTTTTTTAACTGGTGGTTATAAAAACAAATGAAACCTTTAAAACTCGTTTGTAATTGGTTATCCTCCCTTCAAGGAGATACAAGTATTGGTTTTCTTCATAGATTAAGAGATATGATATTGGTGATATCTACGGTAAAAGATATATTACACATGATGATTTTGTGCAACAAAAGAGATTAGCGTTGTGTTCCCGAGTCTCATTTAAGGAGAAAAAAGAAAGGAAGTGGAGGGAAATAAAATATAGTTGTGTTCCAGAGTTTTTTTTCTTTTAATGGAGGAAAATTGAAGGATTGTTAGAAATTTGTGTTCTCAAGTTTATTTAATGAAGGAAATGAAAGAAAATGAATTCTAAAATCAATCATTCCAAAATGAAAGAAAATGGAGAGAAAGAAAAGAAAGAAAAGAAGAGAATGGAAGAGAAAAGAAAAGAAAGTATTTCATTTCTTTTCTGTCGTTAAGTAAACTCAGAAACACAACGTAAGAAAGTAAATAGGCGACCTAAGTGAAATTTGAAGGAGCGGCTTAAGACGGTTTCATTATCACTCACACCTACCACTACGTATTTAAAACAATTTTTTAACAAAATCAAGTAAAAAATAAAAATAACTATCATAGTATATCACTACATTTATATTTTAAATTTACTTAACTGAGAAGAAATGATCAAGAAAAACAGAACCGATCTAAGGTTTGACCATACTTATATTATATTAATTATTAATATTTTTATGTATAATGGTGTTGTACCTTATACATAGGGTTTTTTTTTAAAAAATAAAAAATAAAATTGACTTTTCACTTTTAAGCCAAAAGGTTTTTATATTTTACAAAGTAACCTTTCAAAATTTGATTATTTTTACTTTAAACCCAAAACTCTTCATCTTTTACAATTTAATCTCACGTAATTTTATACTTTCAACTTTGGTCCCCTATACTTTTCATATTTTGTAAGTTTTCGTCTTATATTCGTTCTAGGTTTTGCAATTTAACACGACACAAAACATGCATGTGCTGTCACACCCCAACCTTGACGGCGGAAACGTCGATGTGTGAGGGTTAAGATCGTTCACAGCCACATAACGCTGTTAATAACCCAAATATATATTAATCATAAGTGTCAATTGTAACATTACAAACATAAGTCTCAAAAAGTAAATAGCATAACATAAGATGTAACAATCCAATTTATTTCGTTTATCTAACTAGGTCCATTCCTAGATGTGAAAACACTTCAAGATGTCAATCAAACTTGAGCATTTCCTGAAACATGTTAAAAATAAAAGGTCAACAATATCGTTAGTGAGATTTACATAGTTTTCAATACATAAGTATATAAAAGATGTCAATTCATGTTATAAATTAGAGAACAAAATAACTAGGGATGTAAGACAGAATGCACAATCAAACCTTGACAAAGTTTTACAAGTCTCAAACGTTTACAAGTATATACGATTAGCTAAGTGTACTTGGATCAACCAAGCAGGTTTGTCAGGCCCATACATCTATGACGTCGCCAGGCTAGCAATAGTTAACGATTGTACATATATTCGACATTACATGGTAGTTACAAGGTTCAACTAACCACAACACACAAGTAAATTGCCATAAGTTTACAAGAATCAAATGTGTTTACAAGTGCAACAATTATAAGGTAACATTTTTCACCCCAAAGTGTGAAAATATAAAAAAAGGGTATAGAAATACTCACATGGTCAATAAATATATAATTGACGATTAATAAGAAATATATTAGGCAACGTTCCAACGTAGTTCTCCACAAGGTACCTAAGTATATATATTTACAATATTTAAGTTAATATTAAGGCTATTGATTTAACGTGAACTAGGATTTCAAGTGGAGTTTAGGGGTTTTTGAAGTACTCTAAATACGTAACAAAGAAACATACAATTTATGTAAATTATTATAAAGGAAATAATATTAAATCATCCATAATAACTAGTAAAGTTTAAATATAAAATTTGAATAACATTTGATAAAATCATGATTTTTAACGATAATAATTTAAAGGTAATATTTGGACCAACAATAATTTATTAATTTATTATTAAAGTCCATTTTAATAGGAATAACCCAAGAATATCTTTTGTTAATACGTTTTATTAAAAAGATATTTAATTATTTAAATTTAGGAGAAAAAGAGAAAAAAATATACAGAAAATAATTTGATGTCTTTAAAAATATTTAAAGTTTACAAAAACTATTTTTATATTTATTAAAAATTTTCTATAATTAAATTGAGGCTGAAAAAGCCTTTAAAAAAATATATGAGGTTGCCCGGGTTCGAACCCGGGACCTCAAAGGTGGAAGGGTGAGTGCTTAACCAGTGAACCAGGGCCTTGGCCGTGGTTTCACTTGGTTTCAGCAGCCTTTAAACACAACCAGCAATCCATCCCCAATCCATATGAACCCTAGAACGGTTTTTGATCCAATTGAACACCAAATCAATGTTTTTAACGATTTAAATCATGGGGCTTTTGCTCCCCTTGTAAAACCGAGTAGGTAGGAGTGTTAAATTACCCGTTTGGGCACCAAATTGACAAGAACAGATGAAAGACAAGCCGCGACCGAGGGTGAGTGCGATTTAGTGTGCAAAGGCTGATGATAATCAAATTAAGCTCGTGTGAAGCTTAATTTGGTGCACTAGATCCAAAACCCTCTATCAATTTCGTTTCCTGATGTCCAGATGATGATGTTCGAATGGGTTGCAGATCGCGACGATGGTGATGATCGAATTGGTTTGTTTGTGTGTTTTTGGGTGAAATTGAGAGTCGTGAACGTTGAGAATTACTTAGATGGTTGTGTATGTGAGTTTAATTAGATTATTATTAAGATTTAATGCTCGAACGGCTATGGAGTTTAAGGCATCGGTTATGCTCTCGATTGAGCTTTGTAACAGACGTTTTAACTCGATTAATGGTCGTATACATGTTCGAATCATGTTGTGGAAGGTCTTGGAAACGGTTTTGGATCAAGAAACGTCGGATTTTGATGGTTTTGGGATGGCCGGAGGGTCGCCGGAGGTTGGCCGGATCTTGTGGCCGGAAAAACGTGAAAGGAATTGGGGGTGGGGTTTTGGGATTTTAAAAATTACACATTTGGTCCCTGCGATTTACCTTTGTTCAATTTCCACCCAAAGTTTGGGTTTTAGATTTAATATAAATTACACTTTAGTCCCTGTAATTATTATTGTTATCATTTTATGTAAAGAACTTATTAATCCCAAGCTTTAACATAATATAACTTATATTATTACAAGATTAAAAATGTTTGTTATTTTTATTATTATTAGCATTGTTCTTGTTATTACTATGTTTATTATTATTACCATTATTATTATTAGAACTATTATTATTATCATTATTAGGATTATTATTATTATTATTAATTATAATGATTATTATTTATTTATTATGTAATGATTAACATTATTAACTTCCAAATTAAAGAATTAAAGACAATTAGGGAAAATAGACATAAATAGCACATGATTTTTCATGTTGGCAACAAAGGTCCTTACAAGATTAAACGACGTTAATTTTTAATTAACGTAAAAATACAAGATGTTACAGTCTCCCCAACTTAAAAGAATTTCGTCCCGAAATTAAAAATAAAACTATACGAACACATGCAGATACTTCTGCTTCATATGTTCTTCACGTTCCCAAGTGAACTCAGCTCCACACTTATTCTCCCAACGAACCTTGACAATTGGAGTGGTAGTGGTTCGGGTCTTTTTCAGGGTTCGGTCCATAATTTCAACCGGCTTCTCCACAAAGTGTAATGACTCATCGATCTGAATGTCTTCCAGTGGAACATGCAGACTCTCGTCGGCCAAACACTTTCTTAAGTTCGAGGCATGGAACACAGGATGAACTCCACTAAGGTCGGAAGGTAGTTCCAGTTTATAAGCTACTTTCCCAATCCTTTTTAGGATTTTGAAAGGTCCTACAAATCTTGGAGCTAGTTTACCCTTCTTTCCAAAGCGAACAACACCTTTCCACGGTGAAACCTTGAGAAGAACCATGTCATCAACTTGGAACTCCAACGGCTTATGACACTTATGGACATAACTCTTTTGACGACTTCTTGCCACTTCAAGGTTCTTGCGGATTGTGGAGACTTTATCTGTCGTTTCTTGTATAAGTTCAGGACCAGTGATGAAATTTTCACCAATGTCGGTCCAGTAGACCGGAGAACGACACTTACGACCATACAAAGCCTCGAATGGTGCCATCTTGATACTTGAGTGATAACTATTGTTATACGAAAATTCCACGAGCGGTAAATGCGTATCCCAATCACCACCGAAGTCAAGGACACATAGTCGTAGCAAATCCTCGAGGGTTTGGATTGTTCGTTTGGTTTGACCATCAGTTTGAGGATGGTAAGCGGTACTTAAATCCAATTGAGTACCCAAGTGTTCTTGCATAGACGACCAAAAGTGCGAAGTGAAACGAGCGTCTCGGTCAGATATGATGTGCAATGGCACGCCATGACGGCTCATAATTTTGTCAATGTAGATGCGAGCCAGTCTTGAAACTTTGTATGTGTCTCGTATTGGTATGAAATATGTCGTTTTGGTCAAACGGTCAACAATCACCCGTATACTATCATGACCATGAGGTGTACAAGGTAACTTGGTTATGAAATCCATGGATATATGTTCCTATTTCCACATAGGGATTTTGGGTTGTTCAAGTAAACCACTTGGTCGTTGATGCTCGGCATTGACTCTTGCACACGTGAGACACTTGGAAACATAAGACGCGATATCTTTCTTCATTCCAGGCCACCAATATTGCCCACGCAGGTCCATGCACATCTTATCGGAGCCATTATGAATGGAATATCGGGTTTGATGAGCTTCGTTCATTATGAAGTGCCGAAGGTTATCACGATTCAGAATCCAAAGTCGATTCAAGAAGTACCACATGCCGTTTGGTTTTGTCTCCAGTTGGGACCGAACGTTATACATCAAAACTTCAACCTTCCCTTCGTTGGTTAATGCCGCTTGTTGAGCCTCGTGAATGCATAACTCGAGGTCACTATTAATCCTTATGTTTTGAAGCATGATAGTAGCCTCCTTGACATCCACATGAATCTCGGTATCAAATTCTACTAGCGTATCAAACCATTGTCTTCGATCTTGAATTTCTTGGAGCGAGACAGTCTTGTTGTGGATCTTGTGACTCAACGCGTCAGCTACAACATTCACCTTTCCAGGGTGATAGCAAATGTCACAGTCGTAGTCACTAATCAACTCAATCCATCGTCTTTGTCTCATGTTGAGATCCTTTTGGTTGAACACGTGTTGGAGACTCTTATGTTCGGTGTAGACTATGCATTGCGTCCCATAAAGATAGTGTCGCCAAATCTTCAAAGCGAAAACCACAACACCAAGTTCAAGAACGTGAGTTGTGTAGTTCACTTCATGAACCTTCAATTGCCTCGACGCGTACGCTATGACTTTGCCTTGTTGCATGAGAACACAACCAAGACCTTGATTAGAAGCATCACAATACATGGTAAAGTCATCATTTCCATCGGGAAGTGTGAGAATAGGAGCGTTACACAACTTGTGTTTTAATGTCTCGAAAGCCTCTTCTTGCTCGGGTCCCCATTCAAAGAGTCGATTCTTTTAGGTTAGCGCCGTTAATGGTTTAGCAATCTTCGAGAAATTTGCTATAAACCTACGGTAATATCCCGCTAAGCCCAGAAAATAACGAACCTCGGTTGGGGTTGTGGGAACACACCAATTCTTCACGGCTTCAATTTTAGGAGGATCAATGTGAATTCCTTGGCTATTCACCACATGCCCTAAGAATTGAACCTCTTCTAACTAGAATTCACACTTGAAAAACTTGGCATATAATTGCTCCTTCTTCAAAAGTCCAAGAACTTGTCGCAAGTGCATCTCGTGATCAATTTTCGTCTTGGAATAAATAAGAATATCATCGATGAACACGATCACAAACTTATCCAAATATGGTTTACATACTCGATTCATAAGATCCATGAACGGCAGGTGCGTTGGTCAAGCCAAAAGGCATAACCATGAACTCGTAGTGTCCATATCGAGTACGAAAAGCGGTCTTTGGAATGTCATCATCGTGAACACGTAGTTCATGATACCCAGAACGTAGATCGATCTTTGAGAATTAAGTTGCTCCTTGAAGTTGGTCAAAGAGATCATCGATTCGAGGGAGAGGGTATCGGTTTTTGATAGTAAGCTTGTTGAGTTCTCGGTAATCAATGCACATATGAAATAACCATCCTTCTTCTTCACAAACAGTACAGGTGCACCCCACGGTGATGAACTAGGGTGAATGAAACCCTTATCGGTCAACTCTTGCAGTTGACTAGCTAGTTCTTGCATTTCAGATGGTGCAAGATGATAAGGTGATTTAGCCACAGGGTTTGCACCAGGGATTAAGTCAATCTTGAACTCAACTTCTCGCACGGG
>BJCN01308612.1:1327-12559 GCA_018326445.1 Flaveria brownii
TTAAAACTTTTATTAATTGGGGTTTTGGTTTTTAATCAAAAAAATTTCTTTAGATTATCTAATATCTATGTACATTTTAAGAATTACTTTAGGGGAAATCTTCTTACTAGTTGATAAATAGTTTTCTAAACAAAGATGTAAAGGAACAGTATAAATCCGAGAACTATCAGCTGAGTTGGACAGCCTTTAATATATGCCTGAGCAATACAGTGTATCATTCTGACACGCTCAAGCTTTGGGTTCCAAACCAGCCTTTGGAATGACTTTGGTTTAAGCTCGAAGGAACTTTACCTCTGGTTAAAAGTTGTTTTTCGCCTCTGCAGAAGTGATAAGCCACAAGATCTCGGTTTTATTGAAGATTTGCAGGTTTTGACTATTGGAAACGGTACATAACATTTCTCATTTTGTAGAATAGTTTGGGGGAAATGAAGATATAGCTTTTATACATACTAGTAGAGCCAGAAAAATATATAAATGGGTTTATGAATTGATCACAAAATTTCTCTTAACGGAAGTGAAATTGTTAAATTATTTGTAATTTTGTATAATAAAATCTATAAACGCATCTATCAACCAAAAAAATCAATGATTCGGTCATTGCTTTTGTAAGCTTGGCCTCGGAACCTTAAAGCAACCATGTAATGAGAAACTTAATAGAATCTTGTTGCAATCAGTGTATTCGTTACTGCTAAATAAAGTTGGCAATTTCGACCCCATATTGTTATCAGGGGGTCGAAACAGGTTATGTTTTATCTAAATGGGTGAAACGGGTAAAATCGTAGATATGTTTGTTTGAATCGTTACCCAACCCGCTCATTTTGCCACTTCTACAGCTGTATGGCCTTGTTTGTCACATGTGCCATTCAGCCAGCGGCTTTGAAAATTCTTGCTCTAGCAGTTATCCAATGATCTTTACCTTAAAAGGGTTTCATTGGAGAACTATAATTTTCTCATAGCTTCTTGCAGCAGTTTCTTATTGATGGGAGGCAAATCTTCTTGAATTTCATGGGACTCTTGCTAGTTGGTTCTTAGTTCCTCAAAACCTGAGCATAGAAATGTGAAATTTATAGCTGTACGGTAATGAAAGAAATTACTATTTACTCCTGCTTCCCCCCAAAAGGGATACAGTTTGACTTTCAAGGTAGTGATACTACATTTCAACTTCAAAATTGATATGATCCTCTCAAAATTATAACTACATCAAACTTTATAACAGCTAACAGTTCCACATGAAACATAAAAAGTTTCATGTTATACCCATTAAAGAACCCATGTCTTTTTTGCAAGTTGAAATGTAGTTTGCTTGACCTGAAAAGTCAATTTTCTAGCTTAATAGAGGGTGTATGCATTAATGCACACGTCTCGATTTTAAAGCCCAAATCTACCGTTTAGAATTGGATAGGAATTTCTTTTTTACTGGTATCTACAAGTTACAACAGTAGGATACCTCTTGTAACAAATTGCTCACATAACATTGATAGAAGATGAAAAGTTGAAATCTTAAGGTCTAAACTGTATGCTATCTATAACCTTTAAACTAATACAGAAGTTATCCAGCTAGTTGTCTAGTATGTATATTTGGGCTTGGGGTGTTGCACCTCTTGTTTTCATGCTATCAATAATTGTTGTGCTTGAGACATATAATCCTCCTTTAATCTTTTCTTTTTACGTTTATACTCTTGTTGGAGTTCTTTTACATCTATGACTTATTGTTTCCTTGCATGCGTATTAGTTTTGTATGCTTGAAATCTTTATGATGCATCATTTGCAGAATGCGCAAGGCGTTCAATCTGGTAGTTCTGGCAGAGGTGGTGGCCGAGGCGGCGGTCGAGGAGGAAGTCGAGGCGGTAGTCGAGGTGGAGGTCGAGGCTTTAGGGGTGGTGGTTCATCTTTCCCTGGACGTGGTGGTCCATCTTTCGCTGGACGTGGCGGTCCACGTGGTGCAGGACATGGCGGTGGAGGACGTAGCGGTGGAGGCCGTGGAGGAAATACTAGGGTTAAGACTGAGCCAAAACCTCAGTTTCTGGCATGGTGTGAACTTTGTCGAGTCGAGTGCAACACTCACGAGGTTCTTGAAAATCATAAGAATGGTAAAAAACATAAAAAGAATATGGAAATACAGGAAGAGTTACAGAGACTTGCAGGCAAAACACAAATGCCTGCTGCCATTGAGAGACCAGAAGTTAAAATTGAAAGTCAAGCGGTGCAGTCTGAAGAACAAGGGAACAGTTTAAAGAGAAAGATGAGAGATGAAGAGCGGAAATCTGCTGAGCCCGAAAAGGCACCCGTACCATTTATTTGTGAACTTTGTGATGTGAAGTGTGAATCAGCGCCTGTCTTTGATAGTCATTTGAAAAGCAAAAAACACATTCTTAATTTTCAACGGTTTCAGGAGCAAGAAGCTCAAGCTGCATTGGGACAAGCGGCTTTACAAGCACTTTTTCCAGCTTTAGAAGCAGCCTTGTATCCTGCACTTCTTCAAGCACTTGCTCACAATGCTTCTGCAGCTTACGCATATGGAGGACTCGATCAACAAGCTCTTCTTCACTTGCTGCAACCGTATTTGCCTCAAACTGGGCCTGCATTTTTCCCACATGGCCGTGCACGGGGGTCAGTACGAGCTCGAACTTTGGAACCCCTGGGTCCGAACCCAGTTGCAACCCAAGAGACAGTTGAAACCCAAGTCAAGCCTGTGAATGAGTCTGAATCAAAGACTGAAGATGAAGTGAAATCTGAGAGCAAGAACAGTGATCAAGTGGAGCCGGAGAGCAAGGCCGAAGACCAAGCGGAGCCTGAGAGCAAGACTGGAGATCAAGAGAACCCCGAGAGCAAGACCGGAGATCAAGTGGAGCCCGAGAGCATCACCGGAGATCAAGCGGAGCCCGAGAGCAACACCGGAGATCAAGCGGAGCCCGAGAGCAGCACCGGAGATCAAGTGGAGCCCGAGAGCAACATCGGAGGTCAAGCGGAACTCAAGAGCCAGGTCGGAGATCAAGCTGAGCCCGAGAGTAAGAGCGAAGATCAAGCAGAGCCCGAGAGCAAGACTGAAGATCAAGTGGAGCCTGAGATCAAGACTGGGCAGGTTAACCCAAAGGCAGTGGAACCGGCCCAGTGAATTTTTCTTTACTTGTGGGATTTTGGATTTAAGTATTTTAATGATTTTACATTTCAGTGTTGTTTTTATGGCTAGATGTTTGTCACATACTGATGATGATGATGATGCTATGACCTTGAGTTTGAATTCGAGTACCTTTGACAGTTCGTAGTAATTTTACCCCCAAACCAAGCCCACACTTCACTAGTAGATCTGGTTAGTAGTCTTTTAATGATAATTAAAAGGTTATCTTTTAATGTTTAATAATTTTTAATAGTTAAAATATAACATTAATGTTTAATGATTAAGAGATATCGTTTTAATGCTATTTTTTTACTATTCAGTATTAAGGTTACCTATTAATCATTCAGCTTAAGATTATTTCTTATCCATTAAAAAAGTAATGATCGCTAACAGGTTATCAAAAAGTCCTTAAGTCGTTACATGTATAAATACCTATAAAAATCTAACACACTAATAAATTACGTATTTAAATATAACATACACAAATGATCTAGATGATTCGAGTGTGGTTTCTTGTTTACTATATATTTCTAACACATGTTACATGTACAAAGAATATACTTACATACACGTATTCTAATGTTATTTTCACATACAATTTCGTTTTTTCCTCATGATCTACAACATAAATTCAAAAAATCACACTACAACCTGAGAATAAAATTCCAGTGCTAATTTAGTTACTTTGTTCTATCATCTGTGCATGCTAAACTAATTAAAAAAATGATTAAATGACTGTTTAGTAAACTCTTAATGAGAGATAGATTTGAATATTTAAAAGGTAATTTTAATATTGGATAATCAAGAATATAACTTTTTAATATTACCTGTTAACCATTCAGTAGTAGGGTTACATATGAGCTATTCAATGTGATAACTTTCATGCTCAGACTAATGAAATATACAATAAAACTAAAATAAATGGCATTTAGTGGCTGTTTGGGATTGCTTATTTAAAATGACTTTCGACTTTTGGAGGGGTGAAAAGACCAAAATGCCCCTCCAAAAATCACCAGAAGTTAAAAACTTTTAACTTCTGGTTACTTTTGAAAGAGTATTTTAATCTTTTCACCCCTCAAAAGTCAAAATTTATTCTAAATAAGCAATCCCATTCTTAAACCAAATGAAGAAAACCGAATGATTGGTTAATCAGATGGCACAAAACGCATCGTCATTGTCTCGCGTACTTTCTTCCGATTCAAACATGAGATCTCTCTCCACCTAAATTCTCTGCCGCCGGTGTAAGAATATTCCTTCTCCGGCCACCGTAGCCTCCGTCACACTCACCGTTCATTTCTAGGTCTCCGGCGACGATCCAATTAACGATATCGTTCCATAAAACAACAAAAACAACATGAGTACTGGAGAGCTTCTCAGCATCGAACCCCAAGAGCTTCAGTTTCCTTGTAAGGATTACGGTTAACTAAATAACTACTGCTTTAGATTAGTTTATTGCGTGTTTTGTGGTTTGATTTCAGATCTGTTGCACTTTACCCTATTAATATGTGATGATTTTTGTTCGGTTGTGTGTTGTGTAGTCGAATTGAAGAAGCAGATTCAATGTTCCATGCAGTTACAGAATAAAACGGAGAATCATGTGGCTTTCAAGGTAGTCTTATTGTTATACGATTTTGAACTCGAATTTGTCTGTCTGTAAAGCTATTTAGTTCAATTAACTTAACTTTTAATAGTAGTCGATATGAGGAATTATAGTCATATGATGTTGTTGATTTTTAACCCTAGTTTAAGCAAAATCAGAACAGAATCAAGGCCAGTCCTTGAAGTAACTAACTAAAGGAATTTGTAGGATGATTGTTGAAATTCTGTGAATTTCAGGTGAAAACTACAAATCCGAAGAAATATTGTGTTCGGCCTAACTCTGGGATTGTGTTTCCTCGCTCTACTTGTGATGTCATAGGTTTGCTCCTTACGCTTTTCCTTTTTGCGTGTTGCATGTGCGAAAGTTGCTGGTTTTCGGTTTGAGTTGGACCATTTTAGTAATAGATGTAGATTGTGGGACATTAATTCAATTAGATTTTACTTCTAGACGCGTCGAGAAATGTGTGGAGGTAAAAGGATGAGTTGTACTTTTGATCTTCTGAAATGATTTGCTGAGTTTAGGAATTCATATATACGTGGCCTTTTGGTATACTAAGAAATCAGCTACTGATAATATAGAGATTACAGGAGCTGTGTGATTGGTCACCCCCCTCCTGGTTCTCTTTCTGATACCATACCGATTTGTAAGTTTGTTACACATGGAATACAAAACGGCATAAGTCAAATTGATATTGAAGCTATCGAAAATGTACACACCGCTCGATATGCATTATCTCCTGTGGGATTCTTCATAACTTATGTTCATTTATATATTATAAGATTTTCCCCTTCTGAGACTAATGTTTGTATACTTGATAAAATTTACCAATCAATATCATAAAGTTTGTTAATTAACAAGTTTTGGTTTGCCTTATGAGTTAAAAAACAAAATATAAGTAAAATTGATTTTATATTATGGATGTAGCAGTTGGAAGCAGGGAATGTAACATATACAGTGTTAACATACATACAAGTCTGGGTCTCAATTTGAATGCTATGCTTTTCACACGTCAATGTCATGCTTTCACAATACAACATTATTACATACTCTCTTAAACTAAAGGATGTAAAAGAGACAAAAGAAATAGGATGGAAGAACTTGAATAGCTTTCACTCGCCTATACTTTGTCTGTGTTTTTACTTGTTGCATGATATATGTTATTAACCTTTTATTCTGTTTGATCATCTTGTATGGGCCATCCGCTGCATATTGATCAACATGAAGTGTGACCTCTGACACATCAACCATCCGTACCTGGAAAAATATTCATGATACATAAATACGATTGATGCTATCTAGAATATAGTTTTTTGGTTTTAGATATATGATTATTTATAGTGTAACAGACATATGCGTTCATAATTGCTGGCTGAAACTAATGTGTTCATTGTTTAGTTACAATGCAAGCTCAGAAGGAGGCTCCTCCAGACATGCAATGCAAGGATAAGTTTTTGCTTCAAAGTGCAGTTGCACGTCCTGGAACTTCCCCAAAAGATATCACCCCGGATCTGGTAGTTAATTAGGTCACTAGATTGTTATTAACTGTTAATTAACTACATTGATTGAAACTTACACTTTAGAATTGTAATAGTTTAACAAGGAGTCAGGGAATCAAGTGGAGGAATGTAAATTAAAGGTTGTTTATGTCGCTCCACCACGACCACCATCACCAGTT
This sequence comes from Flaveria brownii, assembly GCA_018326445.1. Taxonomy (NCBI): domain Eukaryota; kingdom Viridiplantae; phylum Streptophyta; class Magnoliopsida; order Asterales; family Asteraceae; genus Flaveria; species Flaveria brownii. The sequence continues at coordinate 7,721 of BJCN01308612.1, forward strand.
AGAGAAGGGTCAGAAGAGGGTTCATCTCCAAGGGGTTCAGTATCTGACAATGGGACAGCAAGTTTAATTGATTCTAATATTGTAAGTTTTTAAATGGTTTATTGTATTATATGACAAGCATTCTTAACCATATAGCACACATCTTATTCTTTGCAGGCTCCAAGATCATTTGCTGAATCTCACGAGAAAGCTTCTGAGGTTATTTTCTAAATTAACTATAATTTGTTAGTGGAATAACTTGGTTCCTTTAATATGTTTATATGTATGAGGCTGTCTGTTTTAAGTTGTTTATGCTTTTTGCAATTGTCCTCAGATTTCAGATGGTTTTCAAATGATTTATTGTATTTATACGACAAGCATTCTTAACCCTGTAGCATGCATTTTGATTTTTGCAGGCACCAAGATCATTTGCTGAATCTCACGAGAAATCGTCTGAGGTTATTTTTTAAATTAACAGTGATTTGTCAGTGCAATAATTTGGTTCCTTTATTCTGTTAGCTGTATGAGGCTATCCGATTTTAGGAGATGCTTCTTGTTATCGTTCGCTTGCTTTATAAAAACATTGAATCTTTATATATACGCACGTGGATCTTAATATGTCGATGCTTTTTTATAACTACATCATATCGTATACAGGAGATGGCTCTTATTGCTAAGCTTACTGAAGAGAAAAATTCTGCCGTTCAGCAAAGTAAAAGGCTCCATCAAGAACTGGTACATATCTTTATCTTTGTTTACTGATGCTTCTTATCTACTGCTAGGAAGTCTTCACTATCATGTATATTGCAGATGCTTTTTACTTGTTTCTAATGATGATCTACAAATACTGCTCTTAATTCTTGTCATAAGGTTTTAGATATCTTGCGTGCTTCTGCTTTCTTGGGTTCATAAAGCTAGTTGTTTTTAAGTATATTGGATACAGCTAATAATGATCTACGAATATAGTTCTTAATCTTGTTTATTGCAGGAACTTTTGAGACGTCAGGTAAACAAAAGCAATGGTGGCATCTCGTTGGTATATGTTCTTCTGGTTGGTTTGCTCGGACTGCTCTTGGGATATATGCTCAAATAGTGGTCAGAATGTTGTCGAATCCAGTTTCGTGATAGCGCTTAAAATGGTGTGAAAGTATGCTCAAAATGGTGTTTTCTAGTTTTGTGTTTTCAGGGTCATTTGAGGAGTCTTTGTTTCTTTGTTGGGTTTGTTTTCGGTGTGTTGATCTCGTTGTTGGTTAGTGGTGGTGAATAGGTAGATTGTTTTCATCACGGTGTTCCTCGGCTTTTAGTTTTAATTTCTATGGTTGCTGCTGGTGTTAAATTCTAGTCTTTGACTTCTAGAATGCTATATGGTGTTCTTTTTTTATATGTACCCTTGACCTGTAAAATATTATATTATAAGCTTCCAGTTTTATTGGTATTATATTATAGTTCCCTGTTCAAGTCAAGCTAGTTGGCCTGTACAAACATTCAAGGAAGTTTGCTTGATTGTTTATTAGTAGTTTGATACCTTAAATATCTGAACCATGCTTTTTTTTTTTTTTTTGGCAGTTACCATTCTAGTTGTTTATCTAGGAATTTGGTCATTTGGGTATCTACGACCTCTGAGGGGTCTTGATGCTGGGCCATAAGAATCTTATGATAGTTATCTAAAACACGATACTAGGCCATTTTATGATAGTTTTGTAAAGAACTTATGATTTATTTATTTTTAAATTTGTTGTTTAAGATATGCATAGAAAAATAAAGAGGAAAAAAGGCAGCTTTACTAGCTACAATCTTGAGTCGCATATGTGTTCAATTCCATCTTGGACCGACGCCTATAACTTGTACCGGTTGGTTTGTATATATAAATTATAAAATTAAATAAAAAAACTGAAAAAGTAATGACTCAAATCCAACTAGATCTCAATGTCTAGTTCTCTAAGGGTTAAATTTTGAACACCTATGGCTATAAAGAATCGTAAAATAGACCGTTGCTACCCTTGCTATATGAAGGAAGTCCTTCCTTTAACCACCTTTCAACATGAAAATCAGTATCGAAAGTATATAGAGAAATGTGTATATAAAAGAAAATACCAAAATATACTATGAAAACTTATTACCTATTCTCACCTATACTTCGAATTGGTACATATCATTGTCAAAAAGTGGTCATCTTAGAGGATATCCGGATACGATAGTGATAGTTCGTACCTTGGTTGCTGGTCATTTGTCCTATACCTTCGCACAACATGCAACGTAGGTGAAACACCATGGGTGAGCTTCCCACAATCTTGACTTATTTGGCCAAGATACTTAAGTAAAATCGGATCAAAGTTTTCTTTCGAACAACAATGCGTTATTGTGACATCTATGGGTAATTTTTTTAAATGTTTTCAAGTTTTAGCACGAGGTTTTAGTAAAAATGGCAGATCTAGACATCTAGTATCATACATCTTCGTTTACTAAGGGACTGGTCTTTTAATAGTTCAGATGTCTGAACTGGTTCAGACTATTTGTTTCGCGAACAAATATCTGAATGGTTCAGACATTTGCCTCTGGATGATTAAGCATTATACTAATACTGAATGGTTAACAAGTCTAATGCTAAATGATTAACACCTCTTATCTGAATTGATCAGATATTTTCCTTTGAATAATTAAACGATATTTTAGCTCTTAATGGTTTAGACCTCTTAATGGTTTAACACTTAGTGATTCCGATCTTAGAATTTAATCATTTAAAAATAGCCAAATAGCCCTTAAAGCTAACTTGGAATGAAATCGATATCGATATAATAAATATAATAAACACCCAAAATTTAGCATGTCGCTCATCGTCTCTATCGTCATCCGCTGTCGCAACATTTCGATAAAACCAAAAACAAACGTAGGGGGTGTTTGGGATTCCATTCTAAAAGTCATTTTTGACTTATTGACTTGTCAAATAAGTTAATAAGTTAGTATGAAGTGACTTATTAACTTATTTTCCTCACAACCATCAGATTACAAAACACTATAAAATGACTTTTTAACTTTTTAAAAGTTAATAAGTTAAAAAGCAAGTAAAAAAATGACAGGTAGGTTGAGATATGGATTGATTCATCTCCTGTTAATCACCCATGGCTACTCCATCTTCCTATCGCGTCAAAACGGATACATTACGCAGTAGTAACACCACCGAATTTCTTCCAGTTTCAGTTGCTTCTTCCATTTGCGATTGCCATTTACATCCTTCTCCTAAAACCCTAATTTCACACCTGTCTTCTATCAAGCTCAGGCTCAAGTCTTCTGATCCGCATTCTAAGAAAGGATATCTGCCAATCCACAGTGAACGATTTGGAATCCATTACAATTCACTGAGGATTTTCTCCCGGACTATGGCGGTGGGAGCCGATGCGAATCAGGTTGACGACGAGGAAGCTTTTGAGGTATGAAATGAAGCTTCGAAGACATTTGTTGTTGTAAATGTTATCTAGAAGCAATATGTTACTTAAGGAGCTAGTTTCAATTTCATTTGCATGTTTGTATGTTTTTATTTGGATTCACAGTACAACAAGGATAGAATTGTCCTATAGTTTATACTAGTTTCGTGTTAGATTGGTTTCTGAGTCCGTTTTAGCCACGCGAATGAACTCAATCCATAATGTGAAGTTATTGAATGAAGGTATAGTTTATTGGGGGATTTTTTTTGTTTATGGTGAAAACTTAAGAATTTAGGGTTTTGATGTAATTGAGACGAGCTACGTATGAAGCCAGGATGTTGAAGTTTGGATTTTGGTGAACATAGAGAGTGAATGAGCAAAGTATGATTTTGTTGCCAAACTAGTACATGATGCGTTAGCTGTGGAATGGTACTAATAGATATGAAAATAGACAGAAAGATCTCTTCTCAAAATATTATAATTTATATGTACATAACGAAAGGCAGAAATAACAGTATAACACGCATATGTCCATGTTTTGTTATTTTCTGTGATGAGTTCCAATGTTAGTACTGGTGAGTGGTGACACACATAATGCATATGTGTAGGTTAGCAAAGACGATGGTTCATTAAAAAAGGATGCAGATCTGGAGCAACAGAAAAAATCGAGCCAGTTGGCGAAAAGGGTTGTCTTTGGACTTGTAATTGGAATAACTGCTGGTGGAGTGGTACTAACAGGTGGATGGGTATTCTCTGTGGCTCTCGCTGCTGTTATTTTTGCTGGTTCTAGAGAATACTTTGAACTGGTTAGAAGTCGTGGAATTGCTTCGGGAATGACCCCTCCTCCTCGTTATGTTTCCCGAGTTTGCTCTGTTATTTGTGCTCTTATGCCTTTATTCACTCTGTAAGATCCACGAAATACTTTCAAACTACTTAGGAATTGATATACAAAGCTCATAAACAAACAAACAAACAAACAAACCCAGTATATCCCACTCAAAGAGTAGGGTCTGGGGGGTAGGTGGTGGCAAGTCTTTCCTCTATCCATATAGGTAGAGAGACCGCTTCCAAAGAGACCCCCGTCTCGATAACAAAAGCAATAGCAATAAAGCTAGGAAATCAACATATAATCAGACATACGATATAAGCTATATGATATGATATATGATACCGTACCCATCATACAGCGAACATTATAATATCACCAAAAAGGAATATACAATGAACAAGCATGCATCCCGGAAGCAAAAAAATTTTCCCTAAAAAAGTCTCAGTGTACTACATACACATCAGGCTTCGTACCCATAAAATTCAGTTATCCAGAAAACGGTTAGAGATCAAATTATCAAAACACCATTTTTTATTGGGCCCAGTTTTATAACTTTTATTAGTGGGCTCAAGCCCTATATATCTCTAGACCCTAATTAAACCAAACCAA
>BJCN01308618.1:0-11722 GCA_018326445.1 Flaveria brownii
TTCACAAAGAACAGGACTAGAGCTGCTGAAACGACACGTGAAGAGCCCGCGATCCGTCACCAGGAAGGTGATGATGAGAGTGGGAACTTGAGGGTCTCGGTGAAAGAGGCAGTATTTGAGGAGGTTCATCAAGTCATGCAGACGATTCTGCCGTCTGTGATGACTGAAGTGATTAGGGCGGTGAGTGAGTATGAATAGAAGAAGAAGAAGGAAAAGAAGAAAACCGCTAGTATCTTGTGTATTACACGAGTTGAATAAAAAATATTAAATAATTAATAATAAAAATTCAAAATTCAAAAGTTATAAAACCATAAATAGTTAATACTATGATTTAGGATATTTTTAAAAATTCTTTTAAAAAACATCATTTTTCCAAAGGAAAATTAAACGTTTCGTTTAAAATGTCATTTTTAGAAAAAGTTTTATTTGAAAAGAGTGTCATTTTAATTTACGAAACCTTGTTGATTAAAAACTCTTGTTTTAATTATTTTTAAAAACTTTTGTTTGTTAAAAATACTGGTTTTAAAGATATCATATGTTTAAAATAGTTTCTTGTTTATATAAAAACTTATAATTTTTATAAATTGTTTTTTCTAGAAAGTGTGTTTTTAATAAAAAGATAAGTTTTTTAATTTTTTTAAAATATATTTGTTAATCCAAAACGAGTATAAACTATATAATTACAATTTAATATTATTATTTATTAGGGAAGAGAGGTGAAAAAGTTAGTATGAAAATGGCTAGAATTGTTTTCATAAAATAGTGTCATTTTCACAACATAATATTTTCATAAATTGGGCACATATTATTGCGACATAATACTTTTTATTTAAGTTCCATATTTGTTTTACTTAAAATCGAGTCAGTATGAAGCACACATACATCCTACTAGTTTGAATTTAACTAATATCGAGATAGTTATAGGTACATATTAAAATCCATTCAAATTAGTGTTGGAATGGGTTGTTTGACAATTTTGAAATAACTAAGTGCTGAATTAATAAGAGATCTGAACCATTAAATACTGAACCATTAAGTGTTAAACCATTAATAGATCTGAATCATTAAAAGCTAGTATATCGCTTAACTATTCAAATGTAAATGACTGACCAATTCAGATAAGAGATCCTAATCATTCATCATTAAACCTTTTAACCATTTAGCATTAGTATAATGATTAACCATTCAAAGGCAAATGTCTGAACCATTCAGACATTTGCTCGCGAAACAAACAATCTAGATTATTAAGTGTTGAATCATTCAGACATCTGAAGCATTAAGGGGTTGATTCAGATGCTGCCAAACAGCCCCTTGGATCAAACATACAAAATAACAACCGGTTTACACCCAACTACACCTCTTTTCTCTATTACAGCGATTAAAAAATATCAATTTTTAAAACGTCACCTATTTATACTACTCATAACCTTGTAAACAAGCAAACTTTATTAACTCAAATATTAATTATTAGACAAATTGAACATCCATTTGATCAATTACACTTCCAACTTTTATGTTTATGACCAATATTATAAGCCAATATCAATCACAATGACCAATGTCAATCAGAACTACATAATCATCAAATATATGTGCTTGATTTGTACTTGATTTTACTTACAATAAATACTATGAATGCCAATGAGTCCTAGATTAACTAGTTTAGGAGGAGACACTCTATGACTTTCCAAAGTGGAGGTCATGGGTTGGAGTCTCACTAGGTGCAATATGCTCCAAGTGGGCCAAGGGTTTTACCACAGTGGGCCTTTGGGTGGTGGATTTCCCTTGGAATGACGGGCGAGCCAGGTCACCAGCGTTGTTTGTGTTTGCGGGAGTGGGTGGCCTTTCGCCAATGGGTTTACCCAGATGACCGGGCTTAATTAAAAATTATTTGTTAGCCGTGCAAAAAAAAAATACTATGAATAAAATGGAATTATAAGCAAGCAAAGTTGAGCAGAAAATAAATGCAAAAAGAGCGGAGATCTATGATAATTATGCTTTTAGGATCGTTGCTAATAAAAATGAATGTTAAAAATGTCACTGGATAAAGATAGTATGAATTATAATGAGCTAATGAATTATAATCTAATTTACTTAATTATTTGAATAACTTAGCCTATCATCATTTGACTTCGTTTCCCGCCGCTATAAATGTAGTAAACAAAAAACGATCAAAACTCGAACAATTAAACTAAATACAAACAATTACCTTTGACTAATTACTATTAATTATTCTAACATCTTGAAGTTAATTCCAATAATCAGAATTCAAATACAAACTTTGATATTTTGTTCTAGCTATCACGTGTTTTAACAATCACATGAAAACGATTGTTAAGAAAAAGAGTATGTTTCCAATACTTAGTCCAGTCACTAACATATGAAAGCATATAGGCAGAGTTGAGACGGCGTATGATTCCAATACTTAGTCCAGTCACTAGCATATGCATTTAAACAAACAAGGAACAAGAATATTAAAGTGATTAAGAATTACAGCAAAGCTGGCGATAGTATTGTTTGGAATTTGTTGAGAGAAAAACCTTCACCGTATTATGTTAACATGAGTTTTCAAATCTAACAATTAAGTAGATACTCCACATAGAACAACTGTAACATGTTCATATACTTGTATCTTTATAGTGCATTATGTTCAATATACCAACACTATACAAAAACTCACTAATGAGTAATTATATCATAACAATGTTTTGGATATGCAGGAGACAATTACCCTAAATAGTTCATATGCTTGAGAAGGCAATTGAAATCATACATGCTGACAAGAAAATAAGATTTTCAAAAACAAAGAAACTAAAAACACATACTTCCATAGTGCAGCATATGCTTCAGCTTATCCAATTGGATATCAGAAAGGGGTGGCAAGGATTTGTTTTTGAAAGATTAGGATTTGCAATTCAGAAAGGGGTGGCGGCGCAGCTTGTTGCCCGTCTACCTTCTATTTTGATGTAATTGACAAATATTTTAACCAAAAAAAAAAATTGGATATCTAGAGGAATGGAAGAAATCAAATAACTTGTTTATTTATTGACATTACCATGTGAAAGGGCCAAAGGTTTTACCTAATAACCCGTGAAGACTTGATGGTGGGGTTAAGTCCTCTGCAGGCACGACAATAGGATGAACCAGATGTGCCAGTATGGCGGTACTTCTTGCAGGTCACTGATCATTAATAATTTAGTCACATGTTTTGATTGAGTCAAAGTAGTGGTTTAGATGGTTATTAGTAGTGGGAGTCAAGTTGTGGGGTAGTTGCAAGTAAACAGGAGCAATTTACGTTGAATGTATCAGTATATATTCTAAGTTTATTAATGAATGAATAGAGCAAGTGTTAATCAGCAAAAATTTCCATTTTTCTTGTCTGAAATCGGTGCCTCAATTGGTATCAGAGCAAAGGTTAGAGAGGCTGTTTTGAGAGTCGTTTTCATGTGGGAGTGAAACCCTTTGGCTGCAAGGTTAGTTGACAACGATGAAGAAGAGAGCGAATCACAAGAAAAGGCTTGATGACCGGCTGCACCAAGACCGAGAAAGTTTAGACCGAGACGAAGAAGAGAACCATGTGTTATAGAGAAAAGTTGTGTCGGGGAAGAAAGAATTGTGTGTTCTTGAGGAGGAGTTGTTGAGAGGATTATTTGTGTTCTGTGTGAACTGAGATCCAGAATTTTTATGATCGAGAGAAGAGTGACACACGGTTGCCCGAGTGGAGCCAAAAGCATGTTGCTGAGTGCAATAAGCGAGTTCAAGGGGTTGTTTTCCACCAAGCAAGGAAGAACGAGACAAAGAAGGAAGAAATCGTTATGAAAAGGAGGCGTATGGTTATTAATTTAAAGGCAAAGCCCCACCTCTTAGTGTGATGGCAAAGGATTTCACAACTAATATGGAGGTTGGGGGTTCGAACCCCACTAACTACTAATTTGGTAAAGGATTTCACAATTAAGAAATTAATCTTTCAAAAAAAATTAATTTAAAGCCAAGCTGCCTAGCTAGCACCTGAAAAAGTCAACGCTGGAAGTACGAAGGAAGCAGGCAGACAAGCAGGTGAAAAAAAACTAAGTTTCGAGGAAGAAGAAAAACAGTAGGTGTTTTGGCTCGATTTCAGGGGTGAATCGATAACCAAATCACGCCTGCTCACAATCATATCAGCTATAAGAATGGGGCAGCAAGTATAACTACAGTTTGGTAATTTTGGGTTCGGAATCGAGGCCGATAATGGCATACGAATCAGGGGTTTTAAGCATGTTTATGAAAATGAAAGCAAGGAAAACAAAGACAGCAAGAGTAAGAGCAAGAGCAACAAGAAAGTAAGAAAGATAATAAGCAAGATGATTCGAATTAAGCAAGCAAGAGAGGATCAATTAAAGCGAGAAGATTAGCAAGTAGACCAGTTTTGGTTATAGCAAGAATGAGCAAAACTAAGCAAGAAACGTAGCAAGGTTAAGAAAGTAACGTGGCAAGATAAGCAAGAAAAGAAGTCCAAGATCAAAACTTTGAGGGTGAATGTTAGGTTAATCTTGATCGAGTCAAGTTACGGGTCACAAGTCATTAATAATTTAGTCAGATGTTTTGATTGAGTCAAAGTAATGGTTTAGATAGTTATTAGTAGTAGGAGTCAAATTGTGGGGTAGTTGACTAGTTGCAAGTAAGTAGGAGCCATTTACGTTGCTTGTATCTAAAAGAGGCTTATGGTGAGAATTCTAAATGAATCATTAAGCATCAAAATATCATCCCTTATATAGGGAGATCACAATTATCTCTAACCATAATTCTAGGAACTAGATAAACATGAATAACTAACTTTAAGATATACATCAATAAAGATAATCTAATAATAATAATAGTTATCGCTAAGACACCCCCGTAGTTTGAGCGGGCGGAGGACAAACGCTCAAGCTGGAACAGAATGACTGAAACAACTTTCTTGATAACCGCTTTTGTAAAAATATTTGCATATTGGAGTGAAGATGGAACGTGAAGGAATCGGATGTGGCCCACACGAACCTTGTCTCGAGCGAAGTGAATATCAATCTCAATATGCTTGGTTCGTTGATGTTGCACAGGATTGTTAGACAAGTAAATCGCGGAAACATTATCACAATAAACCACCGATGCCTAACGTAATGGTGTATGAAGCTCCAGCAATAAATTACAAATCCATGTAGCCTCGACGACAGCATTAGCAACCCCTCCATACTCGGCATCTGCACTAGATCTAGAAACCGTAGGCTGTCGTTTAGACGACCAAGAAATAAGATTATCCCCTAGGCAGGCACAATAGCCTGACATAGAGCGTCTTGAGTCCGAACATCCGCCCCAGTCGGCGTCCGAGTAGGTTACGAACTGATGCGTGGATGACTTAACAATGCGAAGACCATAAGTAATCGTGCCCTGAAGATACCTGATAATGCGTTTCATAGAGGCAAAATGAGGATCGCTCGATTCATGCATGAACAAGCAAATTAATCTGTTGGACCGCATAAGTGATATCAGGTCATGTGAAAGTAATAGTGATCAAATGAGTTTCACTGAGTTTCACATGCATTGTGAAACTAATAGTGATCAAAACTTAATTGCTACTGAAGACTTGGATTTCTGGTATAGTTTATACTGATGTAATATTATTGTATAATATGACAAATGTATAATATGCTATGATACTAAATCCAAGTTAGACTTGCGCTACGAATTCTATTTACTATGTGTTATATTTATTTGATGCACAACACTTTCGAGGGTATTACACTATCGCAAGTAATTATTTAATGTGTTTGTTATCTTGTTTTCAAACCAACGCTTTTATTTGGTTACTTCTTTTAATTAAAACTTACAAGTAGGGGAGAGTAAACGTTAAAACTAATATATTTTAACCAAGACGTTTACATAAAGAATAACCTGTTTGCTCATAATCACTTATTCTTTAGAGCATCCGCAATAAGTAGATCCGAAAACAACAAAAAAACATATATAGTCAACTATCCTATTATGAAACTATGTATTTTTAAAAAGGAAAAAAAATCACTCCAATAACAACACATTATCAAAATCTTTTTACTTTTAATCACTCATAAAAACATTATATACAATACATAAAAACATGCGAGCCGTTGTCTGACGTATGTAAAATGGATGATTGAGGTAAACAAAAACAAAATAAAGTAGGTCGTCAGCTAGGGTTTAACCCATGATTCTATGTTTTTATTTAGTTTTTGGGTTTTACATCGTATTATATGTACAATAAATAGATACGATATATATATTTTTGGCTTCTTCTTTTTTATAGTGTTACGTTTACATATATTTATACAAACTTACTTACATGTAAACATACATGTAAAAATATGTACATATACATAAGCATCTACGCAACCTGCTTACATATACTTAATCATATATGTAGATATGTTTAAAACACTTAAGCATATACGTAAACATATTTATGTACATATAAACATGTATGTGCACTTGTTTTACGTATACGTAAGCATGTACTAAATTATGAAAAATGTGCAACAAACAATTACTATCGTTCTTCCGGTATACTTAAATATTAGGTTGGTTTTGAATGAATTTTTAAATTTAAATAAAGCCGATATTATTTTTGACTTTTGAGAGAGAGAGAGAAAGAAAACGAGAGAGAGATTTAAGGAACGTTGATTGTTTCCAACTATAAAAATTATAATCCACCTAATGTACCCCCAAATCATTTAATCAAAACAATTATCGATTAAATATTTAAAAATTTACCATCGATAGATGTCAACCATTGATGATCAATGATTTGATAGTAGTTTTTTTAACTTGAGGTTTTGTTAAGAATTCTTAAATAAAAAGTAATCGTGGCCTAATCATCCTTCTCATTCTTGGCTTACTTGCTGGTGAACACTCCAATGGCCTAAAAATGCTCAAGAATCATCACCTAAACTCAAAAACAATCCCATGAATAACTATCGAAGCTCTGAATGATGATTTGAAAGTCATTATTAAAACTGGGTACTAAATGTTTCATGCTATTTGTTTTTTTACCTTATATGACCGACCTCACTCATTTTAACTCAACATTGTTCCCCTCCACCCCACTCTAAAAAAAACTTATTGCATCCGTTAGAAAACGCTAGGCTGTAAACGAGCCAAGCTGACTCGCAAGCTACTCAGGATCGGCTCGAAAAAAACTCGAATTGAACCAAGCTTAAACAAGCTCGAGCTCACATCATGGCTCGTTTACTAAACGAGCTCAAGCCCAAGCTTCAGATATCAAACTCGAGCTGGCTCGCGAGCCTAAGCGAGCTCGGATTTGGCTCGGCTCGTTTACACCCATAGAAAACGCCCATTCTATCATATCACTCTCTTTGGTCTCAAGCGTATCACCTTGTTAGGATTTCAATGTTTCCATATAATTTTTTATTCTCATTTCAATAAATTTAAGATTCATCAATACTATTTGGCGATATAATTACCTATATATGAATCAACAACGTTGATGAATAATACCATTTTATCACTTAGTAAATACAAGTCATGATACATGTTGTATAATCAATGAATGCAAACACATTTACAAAACTTTAATGATTGGATACAACTCAGTTTTGTCATTTAGTATACGCAAGTATTTTTGTCATTTAGTGGATACAATTCTTGATGTATGTCGTATAAGAGAATCTTGCATATTACATTTTTTAGATTTTTTGTTGAATTGGAATTATTATGAAAATAAATAAATTCTAGGCATGTAGTAATATACTTAGATTTATAACGATTTCATTTGTTATATGATGTTTCGGATATTTTTATTTTTCATGCCGTAATGTGTGGGCTCACGTCAAGATTTTGTTAAGCGAGTCATGCTTTCGTCGCAACGCGCGAAACCTTAATCAATAGTTTCTTGTGATTGAGCATTAGTTCCAGAAAGCTTTTCTCCATGTTCTTTGCTTTTTAAAGGTGTGAGGCGTTTCAAGGTGCATAGATCCCAAAAGCCGAGGCGCAAGATAAGGGTCTCAAGTAAACAAACTGTTGTCGTATGCACAACTACAATATATCTCTCCAATCTCTTTTACATCTTTTTTTATCAAGTAATCCATTCATAATATCTTTATGACTGATTGTTTACATACCAGCCTCCTAAAAAAACTTCTAAGTCTGACCAATTTTGACACAAATTTGCATGATGTGTTGCCTCAAGGTCCCGAAGAACGCATTTTCATGATCGCCTCATGCCTCAGGTGCACACTTTTTAGAAACAAGATGTGTTCATGAGATCCTTTGATATACCAGTCTTATTTTATTAAGAAAATTTATACAAATCCTCAAGTGTCAAGAACTTAACTGTATTAGAATCAGTGTGTTTGTAGGCCTGAAAAACATAGCAGCCTCATCACAAAGTGCATTTCCATGCTCAAGCAAATATATGTTTTCAATCGTTTATTTGTCCCAAAACATATAACTAGATAACTTTATAGATAATAATAACCAACAAAAATGAAACAGATTAATTGTTATACAAAAGACAAGAACAGATATAAGTGCCACCATAGTACCAGACTTCCAACCTTATACCATCTTTTATAAGATTATTTGTATCATCATAGAAGCCTATAATAATGCACATCTAAATTTACAGAATATAAACTTCAGACTTCCTACAAAAGATTATGAACATAAAAGACAATTTAACGGCTTACCGAGTAGTAAACTAGTCTCGTTGCACCATGCCTCAGTGCAAATCAAAAAACTCCAGCTTCATGGCTGAGCAGGCTTGGCGGTGACGGTTGAGAAAAGGTGAAAGCTTGGTACAACCAGTCAATGATACAGGGACACCAATTATGTTGGTCTGGTTAAGTTTTACAAAATATTAACTTTCAAAACTGACAACCCTGCACATAATAATACAACAAATGTTAAATGTATACCTTAAAGCTTCGAAAATATAGAGAGGACATTAACATCCAGACTTGAGTCTTACTTCAACGTCTTCATACCTCTTTCATATTACTTTACAAGAGTTTCTAATATCATCAACAATGAAAGCAACTTCCAGCACGTCAAGATCACCATCCCAATTACACAACCAAGAATTTAGGCATTTAAATTCATGGAAATGATAGACAGAAGACAATATCCACTTGGGATTACTGCAATCAACCAATTAGCAAATTTTCATCTATAACACCGATTCCCACAATAATTTACCACGATATTAAAGGTATTTAGTTATCTACTCTTGGATAGATTCCTTCCTCTTCCACTTTTCTATCAACATTCTTGCCACATGTATCTTTACCAAAGCAACATATATAGACCTTGAATCAAAGAATTGTAACTTGAAAGTGATGCGTTTTCAGCCATCTTAATAAAAAAGGAATCTAACACATGATCAATCATTCTATCAACAGCTATTATGAAGCCATTCAACTGAACCTTGATATACCTTGAGAAGTTCAGGAAATATGAGATGCTATATCAGGTTTTTGAACACTTGTTAGCTTTTGAATGATAGTTTGCATATGAGAATCTTGTCCTGCATTTGGAATTAGGTGTAGCACCATTGAAAAAGTAGTAGAATCTAGCAAGAAACCTCGTTGAATCATTTCTTCAAGAAAAAACTCAGCCTCCAGATACTGATTTTTCTTCAACAACTCTTGCACAATAACATTGTATATGTAGCTATTTGGCAGACACCCATTCTCTTCCATCGTTCTAAGCAATTCTTTACCTTTAACCAATAACCCTTCTTGGCAATATACACGTATCATCACATAATACGTCCTAACATTTGGTTTCAATCCTTTCAATGAAAATTCATCAAACAAATCCATAGCCAAGGTAGGCTTCCCACATTTGCTACAACCATCAATCAATATATTATACAAACCTGCATCTTCCTTCATTTCATTGCTTCCTAGCGAACGGAAGAGAACCAATGCTTCAGACCACTGGGAGTTTTTGCACATACCATGGAACAAGATACCATAGGTAAATACGGTTGGAGTGAGACCCTTAGCTTGCATCTCCTTGAAGAGTTCTCTAGCGGCTACAGGATTGTTGGATTGGAACAAACCTTGTAACATGCTATTGTAAGTAATAACATTAGGAATCAAACCCTTATCTAGGACTTCTTGAAATAGATGTCTGGCCTCATTAATTTCCTTTTTCTTACAGTATCCATTTATTAAGCTGTTATATGTGATGATGTTAGGCACAATATCCCCTTCCACCATGTCAGTAAGAACTTTCACTGCTTCATCCATTTCACCACGTAAACAGTAGCCATCGATTAGTGCGTTGTAAGTGAATATATTTGGATGTAGACCTCTTTGTATCATTGTTTGTACACAAAGCTCTGCATCTTTTACACATCCTTTCTTGCAAAATGAATTCACCAAGATAGTAAAGGTAACCACATCTGGAGATACTCCCTCCTCCTCCATATCCCTCAACACTTTAACAGCTTCTGTCTCCCGACCAAAGTTACATAGACCGTGAACTAAAGAGTTGTAAGCGATAATGTCTGCACGAACCCCCTGTTCAGTCATCTTGGCAAACAGTTCTAACGCGCGATCAACCATTTTGTCTTTGCAGAGGCTATCGATGACTGCATTGTACTGTTCTACACCTGGTTTGCATGAGCCTGCTTCCATGAACATGAGCAGTTCAAAGGCCTTGCTAGTGTAACCTACTTTACAAAGCCCATTAATAACGGTTCCAAACGTGATCGGATTAGGCTCACAAAGTTTCTCTTTAACCACTTTCTTGAATAACTCAACGGCTTCAAATACCCGATCAGCAAGAACAAGCCCATTTATGAGAGTGTTATAGGTGGCCAAATCAGGTGGATGACCTTGCTTGAAAATGGTTGCTAGTAAAGCAAAACCATAAGTAACTTGATTCAGCCGGCAATGACAGTTAATAGAGATGTTCATTGCACAAAGATCACTAGAAATACCCATCAAATTTATTTTCTTAAAAAGTGAAAGCGCAGTGGAATATTGTTTCATCTTTACAATAACAGTGATCAGCTGATTGAATTCGATGATTGAAGGTGAAGGTTTTCTTTGAAGCATTTCATCAAACACTTGGAGGGCGTCATCAAGCTTAGTGATTCCGGAGGCATTTTTCAGTTGCAGGCTTCTTCCATTGAAATTACGGGATGAAGCAGTAGAGTAACAACGAAGGAGAAATCTTGTGCAGTACATTCGACAAGCGACCTCAGTTTCAATTTTCAAGTGAGGCGGTTGAAATTAAGAGGGGGGTTTGTGGTTATCGGAAGCAAAAACTTACCTGCAATCCCATATAACAATGGTGATGAAATATAGGATTAAGAACCCCGTTGCTGATAAAATTGAGCATCTTGCACTCTTGCAGTAAGTGAAAATGTAGTAATGTATGGAGACAAAGATGATTAATGTTTCGAACCCTATGATTTACCTACTTAACCCATTGCTGAGAAAAGGGTTTAAGGTATAGGTAACCTGATTTTTAAATTTTTTTTACCTAATTTTAAATAAATAATATTTAGAGTAAATTATAAATTACGTTTTTTATTAATATATGAAATTACATGGTATGTCATTTAAATTTAATAATTACATACCATGTTTTTTTATTAAAAGATTTTACACACATGTTGTCGTTTACATTAACTATCATCTAAATGTACATTTGACTCAGTTATGTGTTCCATCACATGAGCCTATTTTTATCATTTTTTTTC
>BJCN01308631.1:0-12974 GCA_018326445.1 Flaveria brownii
TTTTACTCATACTATTTTTAAATTAAAAAATATATAATTTAATATATAAAAAACCTATTTTTGAATTAAAACACACTTTTTAAAAATAAAAATTTTATAAAATACATAATACAATGAACTTTTTCTTTAAAAATTCATTTTTCTTAAAATAAAATATTAAAAAAAATTATAAAACAAAGTTTAAGAAAAATATATTATTGTTTATTTACTTAAAGTATCTATTTATACGTAATTATAATCGTATTTTTATCTTCAAACATGATTTTATAATGTATAAATTTTGATTACTAATTATTTAATATTTTATTTACTCATTCCGTGTAATACACGGGAACTAACCTAGTACTATAATATAGTCAACATAGCTGCGCGTGTTACTTTTGCCTTCCACTCGCATTAAAGGGGTGTCGAAAACACACGATTGTTTTACTTACATTTAAGTAATGATTGTTTTACTTACATTTAAGTAATGATTGTAGATTGTTCTGAGTGGAAGAAAAGTTAATATCCATCAGTATATTTTATGAAATTACTATTTAACTCTTATAAAAATTTATAATATTTTTAAAAGTGATTATTAGTAGAAGATAGAGAAAAGTAATGAAAAAAATATAAAAAAATATTATTTAATTAAAAAATATATAAATAATTAGTGATTTTTATTATAATTATAAATACTAATATGATAAACCTGATGTGAATGTTCTAAACCAATAATATAAGCGTTCATCACTCTAAAATTATAAAATAAAAGTAATTAGTATCACTCCTAGAGTGTTCAAAAATATATATTAAAACATTTTATTTGGATTCGGATACTGATTTTAAAAATGATTGTATGTTTGAATATTTGATTATTCGGAAACTTTAAATAAAAATATTTTGTTAAATATTAAACGTTTTTTTATTTATAGTTAACACTTGTTAATGTATGTTGAGACTTTATCAAAGTAGGTTGGTTTTTATATTATTTTTATAATAGTATTTGTTGCAAAAAAGTAAAAAATAAAGTTCTGGTATCCGAATCACTATCTGTATATATGCCGAAAAATTCGAATATCTGAATTTTCGGATACGTATACAGACATTGATTTTTGTTATCTGAAACTTTTTGAAATTTGGATATTTGATATTGAACATGGTTACTTGTATCAAATGGATGGTGCAATATGTGTTGAAGTGAGATGCTAAAACAAGGGGAAAGTAAAATGAATTAAAAATTTAATGCTATTATAATACTAGATGAAAGGATTTATTTTTGAATTTACAAGTAGTGTTATTTTACGGGTTAGTTATTATTTTAACTATTTATGGGGTTTGGATTGGAACAGAATGAAACCCCATAAATAGAAAAAAAACATCATTGAACTGTAGTGATGTGTTGCATACAATCTTCCTCCCACTCGTGTTAATAAGTTGGGGTCAACTGAAAGTTATTGGCTACAATCTGACCTAATATGTTGAACTTACATCCCTACGAACATATACAAACTTTTTTCCATTCTTTTTATTTTTCCCAATATTGGAATTTCTTTCTATCTGATCTCGGTTTGAATAATCCATGCTTGTTGATGAGTAACATTCGAGTCCTTCATCTACCTTATTTTACCATGGCAAACATGTCCAAAAAAACTAACTAGAATTCTGAGATAAAGGCAAGGATGATAGCATTAGAAAGAAACTCACTCGAAGTTTGGTGAGTGCCTTAGGGGTTGTTTGCAAGGAGGGTCAGATCAGTTATCACTTGACTCGGTCAGCACCTTAAAAAACAAGGACCGGATCAGTCACAAAACAAAGGATGGTCAGCCCGGGTGACTCGGTCAGTAACATCATTTTTACAAAACAAACGGGCTGACCCACTGACCGAGTCAGCCAGTCAGCCGAAATCAAACACAACCTTAATCGAACGATGGTGGTATTTTGGGTTGCCCACATCTACATGGCTAATAGAAATCTACAAAAGAAAGCCCACATTCTCAAATGCATTAAAAATCATATTTCTTCACAAGATTAATTTTCACAGCAACATAATTAAACATTTATTGTTAGAATGGAAGAACAAAACACAGTTTTCATATATTGAATGTTAGAATACTCGATGTAACTTTCCAAGAAGATATTAGACTTGTTCAAGTTCTAGCCCAAGACTAAAATTAAAGTTAAATTTTGATCGAATGTGAAACTAACGACCAACTGGTAGTCCTTTATTTGGTACGGCCTTGTTTGGGTTCGGTCCAGTCACCCGATTTAAATGATACAAACCAAATTACAGACAACCCTAGTATGATACAAATGAAGCTACATAGTGTGACGTAATCTAATAAATCCGACAAATGAGATTAATTTTTATTTAGAATTTACAGTTCCTTACATCCTTGGCTAAACTATAATTGTTTTCCGCATGATTAATCGAATTACTCTATTATTATTACACATGGAAATGCACAGTAGTTTTTTATTTTCTTATGTTTTTTTAATATTAGAGAATTTAGGCTCATGCTCTATTTAAATGTGATTCCTCTGGTGGAGTGGTAATCCAATTGTTTCGCAAAGAACAAACGCGGGTTCGAAACCGGTTGTTCTATTTCTTTTTTCCCTGTTTTAGTGCTTTACACGTGTTGTGTTTAGGCATCTTCATTTTATGACGTGTGTCTTTTATTTGCTACTCCTAGATTATACGTTTGTTCTTTACTATAATAGAAGCTATTCAACTATCTACTTGCGTTTCTATTTTATATATTTGTTATTATACATTGACATCTTGATATTTGAATGACATCCTCTCTAGTATTTTAGTCTTAAAGTCATAGGAATCTATAAACTCTAATAAAATAAGGTTTTTAGAGCCACATGTACATCTCTTACACCATATATATGCCACGTGTCATCCTCCTACCACACTTCTATTTCGAAATCCCGCCTAAAAATTCTTGACCCATTTTTAACTTCACGCAGATCTTATCAGGTTGGATACTACCCGGTTGCTCCCTCCCCCTTTCTTCTTTCTAAACATAAACCCTAGATTAAAATCACCCTTCGGTAGAACAACAGAAACTCCATATCGACCCAATCGATCGAACACCATGTTAGTTTCTTCATTAAATCTTCAATCTTCTTCTTAAATCACAACTATCTATCTGAATCGACAACTACTCTTTTCCTTTTCATTATTTTCTTTAGTGAGGCTGAACTTTGATTTCTTTTTAATCGTTTGTGTGTTTTTTCTTCGGTTGCTAATCGTTCATCATTGATTTTGTTTTTAGATTTGATTATGATTAAAATGTGCATGTTAATTTTGATTTTGATTGAGATTATTTTTGCTTACAGATTTGATAAACACCCTGTTACATATGTTTTATCACACTTATTTGTTAGTAGGCTGAAGTTGGCGTATGTAATGAGTCCCTTAAATTGGTTTATGAATGGGTTTCCTTAGGTCATGTTTTTTGAATTTCAGATTTAACTTGTGTATGTTGCTAACTGTACTGATATGGAGAACTTGATGTTACAAAAAGCAATTGAATCGATGGTTGAAACAAATTAATAAGCTTGCTGCATACTTTTTGATATCAAAGGTAATAGAACATTATGTTTCTATGATTATTTGATGCTACGAGTGCTTCATCTTTTAGATTTTAAAACTGGTCTACAAAAGGTGAAAATATGCCTCTTTAGCCTGATTTATCATTTTGATTTCATTCATTTATGTATCCTTTTTGTTAGATTTATGGAATGCTTTTTAGACTTTGTTGTTGACAATATATGAACTTCAATTTACTCCTCAGTTTAAGAAAAAAGCTTTAACTTGGCTTTGATTGGTCAAAATAATGCCTTTTATTTTCAAACTAACATGAGTTTAGATCTTTTGAAAGTGATTACTAACTTATTTCAAGTTTACTATAATAACCACTTATGATATGGTTCTTGATGATCCTAAAGAAGGTATGTATTTACTATTTAGCATAATGATTATTTTACTATTTTTGGTTCATGAATACATATACATGATGTAAATATGGTTGTTTAAGCAAGTTGTATAATGGGTCAAAGTCTCAAAGAGGATCCTAAGGCAATAAAACTTTCATTAGAAGTTAGTAGCCGATTATTATTCAGGTGGTAATGAGTTTGACTTAATTGTTTTTTAGTAAATTTCAACATATTTGCTTAGCGTACACAAACCTGTCACTAATTTTCAGCTCTTATTTAAACATTAAAAAACTTAAAGTATAAGATCTTCATGGATCATGAGCTTATGATATGTTGATTAATTTTCAAGTATGTTCTTACAAATGGATCGCAGCCAATGTGCCAATTCACTAGCTGACTTCAAGAGAAAACCAAGATAATTCAAACTTCTAAGGTTGGTAGCTTTTGAAATCCTATTGTAACTTTTGTTTATGCGATATATAGTTTGGTGAATTTGTGAAAGCATAATGTTCAGGTTAAAATAAATTAACAATTAGGATGTAATATTTTGTACTCTAATGTTCCCTAACCAGCATCTTCACAATTTTCAGGTATTAAAGTTAGGGTGCTTTGCATATGAAAGCTGGTTTTACTTCATTTACTCACCTCTTTTATGATTATGTTTTGTTTTTTTTGAAGTGGTTATTAAAAGATGTTTTCTAATGCTCTTATTAGAGGAATATTGTTACCAAGATAGGACTACTAGCCCAAACATTCCTAAACTCTTAGATGTGCAAGTGTGAAATTAGATAAATCAACTTTAGTTGTTTATGACGCTAACCTTCAAGTTTGCATTGAGTTAGAGGATGAAGATTTCACCAAACATCAAAGGTTAGCTGCAGCCAAGGGTGTAGCTCAAGAATTTGGTGGATTAAAATTTAAGTATCGTGATCATTATGTGGTATTCCTTAATTTTTTTATCATGTTGGTAGATAACAAAATTTTCAAGAACTTTAGCTAAAGTAAGAAGACAAAATTTTCCTATCTTGATATGTTTTTCTATATGGGTTGTGATCTATTTGAGCTAAATCACAAAAGCTATGATTTTACTGTGTTTGTGCTTGTGATTTTAAGCTAATGTCAATTATAAATGACTCTTTCTATCATTTTTTCCCATTTAGGTGGTGTTGAACTAAATGGGATGTCATAAAATTATTGTACCATCTTGGTTTTTCTTAGTTTATCAAAATTGGCAGGCTTGAGCCTCTATTTACTACATTGCTCTCTACTTAATAGAATGTTCTTAATGTGTATTTTTTATGTTTATTGTTGTTTGCTGTTGTCATGCCTTGTAAGATTTGGATGTATTTTTATAGTTGAGGCTGTAGTGTCATTATACGTGTCATAAATCGTGTGTTCTTTGCAGATTTTGTTTGAAAGTAAGATATAAGTTTATGTCAAGATATTTCTATGAGCCATCAAAGAGCGAACGATTTAACTGCTGAAAATAAAACAACAGCTAAAGATTTAACCAAGGGTATGCAGTTTGTAAAGTAGACAACTACCAGTGGGCTGGTTATCATGAATTATAATAACTTTATTGGTGCATTTATTTATTTTTTTTAACTTTAGAAATTGCTAAAAGGGTGAGATTATGGTTATTTTAGCTGGAGGGAAAACACGTCATGGCTAAAAGGAAATAAAATTAATCATTTTGATCATTTAAAAGGTTATATAACAATCATTAAATTTTAAAAAAAAATCTAAGGTTGAGTTTATTGAAGAAGGAAATGTTTGTGATTTTACTTCAAAGGGTGAAAAAACTAAGTGCAAGCTTTTTGTTTATGATCCTTCCTATATGCCAAATAAAGGTAAAATTCTTATGTGATGATAGAATATATTAGACGTGGTTTTAAATATAAGGATTGTTAAATCATTGGTTCGTAGTGAAAGTTGTTATGGTAATCCTTATATGTAATATTTACCAACAAAATTGTATTTGTAATGGTACTTACCTACAAGTCAACTCTTAAAAAAAATATTATTATAGCTGAAATAATATTTGAAAGTAATATTGGTACTAGAACATTTTTTAAGAAATTAATCTTCTAAATCTGATTAAATGATCCTTTTCATCGAGAAGACAATTTTCACTTTCTGTTTATTTTGCGATGAAAATTAACAAGAGACAATGACAATCATTTTTTAAAATTCTAAACTTACTAAGGCTACAAGAAAAGTGGTGCATAAACAGATTTTTAAAGATATATAAGTTTTTTTTCTCTCAATGTAATTGAATTTTTACTATTAACCGTGAGTAATGTTTTTTTGTTTTGTCATTTAACTAAACATGTTATTATTTAAATCAACCGTGTAACACACGGGTACTAACCTAGTAAACAATATATTAACCCCTTTAAAAATACAATATTTGTAGAAAACAAAACATAAACGGCTATGAGCACGCAGGCTAATATCTCTACAATACACATCCAGTCAACTAACAACATACCTACGTGTATTTTTTTTTCTTCTGTATTCTCATTAGTCGTTGAACTGTCACCCTCACCGCCCCGTCATTTTAGCATCACCCCTCACTCCTCAAGTAAAACCTCACAGTGGTTCAGCTCACCACCTGTGAACAAGCCGATATCACGGATAAGCTATATGTTCTAGTGAGAGAAAGTGAGATTTCTAGAGAGAGAAAGACTGTGTGTTTTAGTGTGTGTTTGTGTGTGTGTGATCTCTCAATCTGATTACACAAATGTCTTCACTACCACCGACGTTCCCGGATTTTCCGACGGATTTGCCACCGCCGGCGCCACCGTACAACCACCACCACCGCCATGGATCAGCTGTTCTGCATTCCGTACTCGCCGGAGTACTAGTGTTCCTACTCTTCATCGTTCTCGCAATCGCTTACAGAAAACTCTCACGAAAACGTACGGTTCCGGCGGATCTGAAGTCTCCACCACCGCAACCGCAGAAACAGCTGCAGCAGTTCTCGTATAAGGTCCTCCGGCGAGCCACGTCAGCATTCGCAGCTAGTAACCGCCTAGGTCAAGGAGGATTTGGTTCCGTTTACAGAGGCGTGCTTCCGTCCGGTGAGGAGATTGCCGTGAAGCTCATGAACTGCTCCGGATCGTTGCAAGGTGAGAGAGAGTTTCATAACGAGCTCTCGTTATCCACGCGGATCTCCGGCGCGTGCGGTGCACATTCTCATGTTATCTCCGTCCTCGGATTCTCCTCCGATCAGAATCGCCGGCGACGGAAGAGGATGATGATTGTGTATGAGTATATGCAGAACGGTAGCTTACAAGACGCGTTGTTGTATCGTAAGTGCCCTGAGCTCATGGATTGGAAAATTAGGTTTATTATTTTGCTAGATGTAGCTAAAGGTGTCGAGTTTCTTCACTTTTCATGTGATCCGCCTATTGTTCATTGTGATATCAAGCCTTCTAATGTGTTGTTAGATTCTAATTTCAATGCAAAAGTAGCTGATTTCGGTCTGGCGAGAGTGTTAGGTGTTGATGAAAATGAGGTCATTGAAACCTTTTTTGAATGTGGAGAAGAAGAAGAAGGAGATCAATTAACAGAAACAGCTGATGATGATAACAATAATAACACCGATGTCGACAAAAAGGGGGATAATGGCGATTGTAGAGATGAATTCATGTCAGTAGCAGAGGAAACTGAGAGTGTGGTTACAGGAGATGTTGTGGTGAACGTGGATCCGGTATCGCCGGAAAGCTGTCGTGTTACCGTCGTCGATTTGGAGGCGTCACCGTCTGAGTATCTGGAGAGAACAAGTGTTTCCGATCAGATTAGTGTCGATTCCAGTAACCGGAGGTTTTTGGGGAAAAAGAAGAGCGGTGGCGGTGGCGGTGGCGGTGGTGGTGGTTCTGGACGGGACTGGTGGTGGAAACAGGACAATTGGGGCGGTGAGTCAGGGAGAGTGAAGGATTACGTAATGGAGTGGATCGGAAGCGAGATAAAGAAAGAGAGACCCAAGAAAGATTGGCTCACCACCACAGATCCATTCTCATCGGAGCAAGAAACCGGTGTCTCCGATGCACCTCAGAAGAAGCAAAAGAAGAAATCAGAAACAGAGAGGAAGAATCGAAAGCCGAGAGAATGGTGGAAAGAGGAGTTTTGCGATGAACTATCCAACAAGAAGAAGAAGAAACGAAGGGGAAGCAACACCGGAGAGATGTGGTGGCAACGGGATGAAGAGTTTGTGCCACCGAAGAGAAAGAGCAAAAGCAGCAGCAAATCAAGCATCGATTGGTGGTTAGATGGGCTGAGTGGCGAATTCCGTCACCGGAGAAGAAACAGTCAAGAATGCCCCAGTGGTGAAATCCCCAAAAGTGGTGGCATTAGCAGCACTCCGAGCATGAGAGGCACTGTTTGTTATATAGCACCGGAGAAATGCGACGGTGGTCAGCTCTCTGAGAAGAGTGATGTCTACAGCTATGGCGTTTTGCTACTTGTTCTGGTCTCCGGTCGCAGGCCCCTGCAAGTTACAGCTTCTCCGATGTCGGAGTTCGAAAGGGCTAATCTTATTTCATGGGCTCGGCAGCTTGCACGTAATGGGAAGCTTTTGGATCTTGTTGATCCTAATATTCACTCACTGGATCAACAACAAGCTATGGTGTGTATCACCACTGCACTGTTGTGTCTGCAGCGGTCTCCGGGGAAACGTCCTACAATGAGAGAGGTTGTTGGTATGTTGTCTGGTGAGACCGACCCGCCTCATTTGCCGTTCGAATTTTCTCCGTCGCCGCCCACGAGTTTTCCATTCAAGTCCCGGAGAAAGCCCCGGTGAGTTTATCAGAAAGTTTTATTTATTCCTCTTTGTTAATTATTGCCAAAAAGAAAAGTGAATGAAAAAGAAACAAAGTATACTTGTTGCTTCGGTTACAAACCTCCTCCTTCAATGAAAATGTCATTTAAGTATCTTGCGATGTTAACAACACTTTGAACACGACATTTTGGTACGATGTCAATGTGTTTGGTCATTGCACACAATTAAAAGTTAAAACGTCTTTGTCATCTACCCAACGTAATGTCACGAGGTCGTTATCAAAGACCCCATTCGACGCCCTCGGTCACTCGAGAGGCGCCCATTATGTTCTATTTATTGATATGGGTCACTGGTTTCGTCCTATCATAAACTCAATGGTTTCTAGATGAGAATGCAGAGTAGCAAATAAACCGGAAACGTTTTAGCATAAATGAGTAAATACGATCTTTAAACATTTGGTTTGTCATAGTAAGCAACTTCGTTCTAGTGTTTTAGTGATCATGTTAGTTTGGACTTTGGAGGATATCTTACTATTACAAAAGTAGGAAAGGGGAGAGTTATGATTATGACATAAACTTTGTTGCCATTGTTGTTGAAATTGAGGGAATCCCAGGTATAAAGTTTGAAGTAGTGATAGATGTCAAATAAAGTTGTCGATGACTTTCTTTTTCCTAGTTTGTGTAGTTAATCTCCATGAGTGACCTTTTTCACTTTTCCATTAGATGTTCTCTTTTAACTCATTACATTTAACTTTTTATGCCTTGGGAATATTTAGTGACCCACATGTCACATTTACCTTTTTCTGGCTTTCTTACTCTGCAATATATCAATTACAATTTTTTCCCCACATAAAACTCGTCAATACTCTATTAAATCTAAGAGTATGTGTTTTTCATGATTGTATATGTGCTTCTTTTCTACATTTTTCCTATTTTCTAAGAAAAATAATTGATTTAAAAATAAGGAATTTTACATATTCCTTATGTTTATTGTCATCTTAACAAAGTCCGGTCAAAAAGTCAAAGCATGTTGTTGTTTTTTGGTTTGATGTTCATTTCCTAAATATGTTAAACAATTGGTGCAAGGTCCTCAACATCAAGAACTTTGTCAATCCATTCACGTGTTTATGTTCTCGTCAACCAAGTGTGATTTTTAATCTTATCTTCACCACTTGCAAAACCATATAATATTTATAACCCAATATTCTTCTCGTTTTGCCTTTTTGGCTCTAATACGTCACTATATAAATTTAATACAGCATTGAACCATGCCATATTGGGTTAAAATAGCCTAAAAAATATAACCTTTTATTTCTTTTATTAAAAAATCTAAATTGTCATCGTGAGGAGTTGTGATAAAAATATCCCTCATCCCTGTTTTTACTCAGTATAACATCTTTAGATACAAGTATATAACAAGTCAAATACAAACGTATACAAGTTCAAAACAGACATGTAAAGGTGCATATAATTTTAAAACAGTTATATACAAGCACAAAACAATAAGCTTTTGGCATTGTTGTATATATAGTTTATTGTTTCTCTAAGGCGATAAAGGCAAAAGAGTGCAGCCCGGAATCATGATCATTCTCTCCTCATCAAAAGTAAATGATTTCAATAACGATTTAGGAACCAACATAAAACTTGAGGCTAGTGAAATACATCAACTTTTCTTTCTTTTCTTTGAATCAAAACAGAATTCAATGAATTGTTTGGATTGGTCTTCTTGATGCATTTGCATGATTTGGTTGTAATTTTAGTTTTATTCTTCTTTGTTTTATATTAATATATGTCTATTCTGTCATTAAAAAGTATTATTATTGCCTTTGAAAAGAAAACTTAGAATATATTTATTTTTGGGTATTGAGAAAGATGTGTTACTTTTATTTCATTAGAAAATGTTAATTGTACATTTCAAATGCTATTATAAGACGACGATGAAGTTAACTACATAAATATATTAAAGGAGTGACCATAATATAATATAAAATTTTGAAACTTAAAATATAATATTTATAATATAATAGTTATTTTTGGGTATCGAGTAAGATGTATTAGTTATATATAAGGGGTGACTAATATAAAACTTAAAATTTTGATAAGGTGTGAACAATAAGGAGATATTATGAGTATCAAGGATAGACGCGTTTAATGAAAACCTAAAATTCTAAACGAAGTTAAACAGAGTTGACACACTATCATATTGAGTAAACCATCATGTATTTGACGGGCGTTAGAGTTAAACACACTTTGAAAATAATCTTAACGTATTGTTATAGTTATTCAATTTAAAATTTTTAATTTTTTTTTTTGCAAAAGGTATAACAATTATATACTTGAACTAAAGATAAAAAAAATATAGTTAAAAAAATAAGAAGTTATATAAAATGCAGTTTTGGTTCAAGAAATGGAATTATATGAAAGTCAATAATGATTTTTCTTTTTTCTTCGTACAACTATAATAACACAAACTTAAGTACACATCATTGTCACCCCTTTCTTCTTAGCCATTGATTCAACTTGATCAATTATCTAGAGTTTTTTCTCGTCCAACCAAACCTCGTTGGTATCTTGTTACGGACGAAAAGTAATACTTAGTATAGTTATAGTTATAATTATGAATATTTAATCTTCATGAGTGTAGGTGGAGAGATCATTTCTAACACTATATATAACTAGAACAACTATAAAAAGGAACACTTCATTTTTACAATCTTAAATACTTTTAAAATAAAATAAATATATATCAATGTAATGGTATTGTTCCCACCTCATCTCTTCTAAAAACAAATAGATAAATAAAGTTAGTTTGATTGTTCGTTTATCTAAACGAGTTAAATTTTGTAGGCGGATTAACAAGTTGTAAATAGGTTTCAACCGTATTGTAACAAGTTAAACTAGTCATAAACGAGTTGGCAGATTTGTAATAAAATGGTTAAGCTAGTCACGACTAGGTTGATGATTAAGTATATATTTTTATTTAGATTTAAATATGTCTACGGATTGATATTGTAATAACATAAAGGTGGGGTGTGGTGTGCAAGGGGTTGTGAATTGTGATAATGCTATTTTCCAATTTAATGTCATTTAAGAAACCTTTTGCTTGTTTAAAAATGTTATTTTGATCAATTCTTCACATGAAAACAACGATATGTAAACAACTTTGAATCAAACGAAATCAACACAGAACATAAGTTTAAGTTGTTCGATTACATGTTAACTAACAAACCTTACATTCACTTATTGGTATCCACCAAGATATCATCACTAAAAACATTTCATACGACCACCCTAACAAAGTTCCTTACTAAAAAGGTGTGATCATCTCTTCATTGCACTAATCAAAGTACTAATACTAATCATTCTACTAATTATCCTGGTGGGGATCGCTACTCAAAATTACAACATAAGTGTTTGGATGCTTATAACAAGTCTCACAGACACCAATCACTGATGTGGTAGAGATCATACATCTAAATCTCACTTTGAACATTGGGACAAACTCTCATACTTAATCACTCAAGTGTTGAAAAGAATAACCTATGAAGAATAGTCAACACCACTTCTTTTACTAATCCATGGTCTTTAAATTTGAAGTTTAGAGCTAAGACTGCGAAGATACGACTTATAATCCTATGGTTTTTAGCATATAAGAGAATGATCCAAATGTGAGGATAAGACTTGTTAAAGTAGTCAAGAGACATAGACAATGCAAAATCTGTCTAGTTTCCATACACTAACTCTAAGGTCAAATAGTGCCATCTCACATAGGTGATTTGACTCTTGTCTATACTCATTTCTATTCATTTGAGTGTTCACTGCCACATTTGTGTAAACCATCACTTTTTTTATTTGTTTTCAGTTTTAGTCTATTCTTTTTAACACACACAATTTATATAAACTATTTTATAAAAATGTTAGGGTTTTAATAGACTCATTTTCAATAATCATACTTTTGAGATAAGGTCATATTTAGTTTTCACCCAAGTTGGTATATCCTCCATTGCTTTTGAGTATGTCGATATATATGATTTGTTTTTGCTCGAATTCTTGTGTTGAGCCACCACAGTCAATTCACAGTACGACCGTCCCATCGGCTTTGGAACTTCTCTTGTTTTGTTTAACTATTGTTGACGTTTTTGTCCGCCATAGAAGACCGATACAAGGTTCAACCGTGGTATTGTCGGTTAAATTTCAATCTAATATTTCTTGATTGATCATTTAAACATCTTTTCTCGTGACTAAAAAAATTAAAATCTAAATAT
>BJCN01308632.1:0-11878 GCA_018326445.1 Flaveria brownii
TGTATTGTAATATTTGAACTTTGATTTGTAATGAAAGATGTAACATATAGAGTCGTTCCGAGTAACTATTGACTGTGATCCTGGTTTGTTCACACGCCTCGCGGTAAAACTCCGCACGTGGATTTTGAGGGTGTGACACGGACCGACCGAATTGGGTGATTTCAACTTTTTGGTTTCTTATTTTAAGATAACACTTAATATAAAACCTCATACTTTTTTTATTTAACGCTTCATACTTTATAGATACCAGTAGGTTTTGCCCACGTTTTGAGCCAGTTCATTTTAAATGAAAATTATATCGAAACGTACTTACGTAGTTAGAAATAAGTATTTCGTAATGGTATATTAAAACCTTTAAAAATCATTATGTTGTTGTGGAAAAAGTTAAATATATATTTGACCAATGAGTTTTGGTCGCACGTTGTGGGGCTTAATTTTGAAAAAGAAAAGTAATACGTTATTTTTTACCTGAGTCAATTTTGAGTGAAACTTACTCTGAAACGCAAACAACAATATGCACGCCACAACAGTATATTTAGAAAAATTAATTCACTTTAACTTATTATCAATACAATCAAACCAGTTCGTTATCTAGATTTCCATGGCCGTATCTTTATATATTTTCACTATCTTTAGCAAACTCGTCTCATACACGGGTTAAATAAAAAATTACTAAATAAAATAAAACTTTATTAATTATAAAATAACTAGAAATATCTTCACGCGCGTTGCGCGGGTAATTGCACCACGGAGTATAATATAAAAGCTAGAATACAAAAAAATATCTTAACGGCTATAGCTACGATTTAAAACCCGAATACATCAAATACTTGGTGGATCAAAAAATAATAAATCATTAACACACACTAATATATATATAAATGATAATTTATATTTGTTTCATCCACTTGTCTTTTATGACGGAAATTAAATAAATAGATAATTAAAACAACTTTTAATTAATGTATTCACTTTTTATATAAACCTAAATACTTATCACACAGTAAAGCAAATAAAAAAAGACCAAATATGAAAACCAAAAAAATTTTGAGGCTAAACACAAAAGTTAAAACTTTCTTGTAACTAAGAGTTTCAAATTATATAGATATATAATATTATAAGATACGATATGATTGGAATCTCTTTTATTATAAATTAAATAGTATGAAATTTTGTTTCAAAACAAATATTGTAAAAAATTTCATTTTTAAAAACTTCTTTACTATAGCTCCCAATTTTTAATTATTTTTTGTTTATAAAAATTTTACTTTTTAAAAACATCAGTTTTAAAGTATTTTGTAGTTCTAAAAAAAGTTTGACGTTTTAAAAAAATTTCTTATTTTTAAAAAATTTGTTTAATTAGAAATAACATTAATAAAAATGTCTCTTTCTTAATTTATTAAAAAATATTTAATCAAAAAAAGAATTAAATTATAATGTTAGTAATTAATGTGATTATGTAATAAGAGTGGGAAGGAAGAAAATTTGTGGTGATGTCATGTGTTCATTGTAGTTACTATTTTATTAGAGTAGGGAGATAATACAATAATGTATGATTTTTTTTTTTAAATTTAAACAATTAGTTTTATTATTTTCATAAAAGATTATGGTGAGCTAAAAGCATAACATATCTTATTTTACAATTGTATTTTACTTTTTTTTATGTGCTTTAACTTTGTATACAGGAAACTTGGTTCTTTCTATGTCAAAAGCCTCAAATTATGCCCTTCATGTAACTTGGGTTCCAAGTAATTGTCTTGCCTTAAAAGATGTTGCATTCTGGTTAATATATATTTTTTCTTAATTTTATTTAGTTAATAATTTATGCAATACTTTATTAAGTACCATTACGTTATTCAACATAATTTCTAAAAGTACATGGAAGGGTTTCTCCCATTACCGATTTCAACATTTTTTTTAATTTGTGAGAGGGTGCTCTCATTTTCCCAACCCAATTTCAGCAATTGCTCAACCCGATTGTCATATTTAATTCTTGCTACCTCACTAGTCGGTGACCAATCCCTATTTTCAAACCCTAATTTTACCAATTTAATAACCACACCATCACTTGCACCTTACAACTCATCATCACCTTTCCAATCAGCAATTCCAATCGAAAACCACTCCCTGTCCCCTGACCTTTTAAATGATAAAATTTCATGATTTTAGTGAAACCCTAAACACAACCAACTTTGTTATACTCAGATCATCATACTAGTTAAGATCTTTTAGAATCCAAATCAAAATAAAGAGCAAATATATTTAAAAGAAAGAAAAATGTAATATTGCAAAGAATTAATTACACGGATGGTCCCTATGGTAAGGCATGATTTCAATTTTGGTCCTTAAGTCTTAAAAACTACAAGGTTAGTCCAATAGTTTACACGAGCGTAGCATGATCGGTACCTGAGTTGGATGGACGATAACTTTTCTGTCAATTTTTTTTAAAGTGACAATACTACCCTTTAGATTAAAAAACACAAAAGAAATCAAAAATCTCAATTTAGTGGGCCATCTACCAAAGATCGACTCCGATGATGCCATCTACCGTAGTCTGCCTCTGGTGACGCTCTTCACCGCCTTCCACACCATTCACCTCCGACCACTCAGTCCACCACAAACAATTTCACACAAATAATGATGGTGGATGTTTTCTCGGTTCTTCGATGGCTATAGGGCGTCCACCTCTTACGACATTGTCCAACATCCACCTCCGATGATGTTATACACCACCATCCACCTCTAGCTACATCGTCCACCTCCGACTGCCTTCGATTTCACACAAATAATTATTTTAGTCTCTTGCGATGTACTTCAGGCCTCGATAGGTTACGAGTGGCGGATGTTCTCTCAGTTGAGAGAGGAGGCGACCCTTCTATGTTCTCCAACGACGCGGCGGTACCACCAACAGGCGTACTTTCCTATGAAGATGATGGTAGTAGAAAGATGAAGATGAATCTGAAGGGTTTACTCCCGATGGTGATGGTCGCCGTTCGATTCATGTTTTTTCGGTGGTTGAGGTGGCAGGTTCATGGTTTATTAGCGGTAGCGGTGGCCGATTCATGTTTTCTTAGCGGTGGCGATGGTTGTTATTTTCCGACGAGGTATGGTGATGGTCATCGGAGCTGACCATAAAGAGGAAGAAGATGAAGTGAGGTGGGATAGTCAGCAAGTCATATATAATTCTATACATTTTTAATACAAATGGGTATTTTGGTCATTTTACATGTACTTAACGGTCAAAGTTAACGTCCATCCACTTTAGGGACCAAGTTTGTTACATTCGTGCAAACTATTGGACCAATCTTGTAATTTCTAATAGCTAGGGACCAAAAATAAAATCAGGCATAATCACAGGGACCATCCGTGTAATTAAGTCTATTACAAATGTTGTTATGGGTGAGCATGAAACATTTTACAAAGTTAAGGGGTAAAAATGTCGTATCAATAACTTTGAGGTTAAGGAAACCCGAATAGTTGTAAAGCAACCCGAAACGACCCATATTAGGGTCCGATTCTCAGTGGGCGTTGGCAATCAAAGAGATTAAGGGAATAATACTCCACACACAAGCTCCCACTTTGATCAAATCAACCAATAATTATCATGTTCTTGGGTAAATTTCAGATCTTTTATCTTCTATTCCACTTTAATTTTCAAATTGAAGCATCAAAGTTTCAAGATTTGCATCTAATTATGCAAATAAAGTTTCAATCTTGATTATTATTACTTGTGGGGATTTTGCAGGTCACCGTGCTCAAGTGTCATTTGATTTGATCTACAGGCGGTTGATTTTGGTTCTTTGACGATCGTTTTTGGTTTTTTAGATGCCAATTTTCGGATCAGTTTCGAGTTGCCTCCGGAGAATTATCGAATTTATGGGGTCAGTGTTCATCTGTTTCGTGTTTGTGATTTCATCAAGTTGATTGCAAATTTGTGGTATTAGAGTATCATATATGACATAACGTTGCATAAATAGATATACATGAATGAATTCTGTTTATAATTTCTCTGAGTTGTTGAAGAATATGACATGAAAAGATGATCCATGTGTTGTTAGCTAATAGGTGTTGTTGCTATTAGTTTTGTTTTCAGAGTGTTGGTGGTGTGTGTTACAGTGTGGCTATGACTTCATAGTGTAATATTTGTGAACATAAATAGATTGGATGAAGGAACAAAATGTGTAAACAGTAGGTGTTGATATTCTTTTGGGTAAATCAAGGAGGTTTATCATATCTTTTGAAGCTAGTGGATAAGAGGAGGTAACATAACAATCAAATTGTGATCCCGGGGGTGCTTTAAGTTTTACGCAGTAGATGATGAGATGATTCGATCGTACCTCTTTTGTTTTGTTAGAATCTTAATTTCAGAGAAAGAAGGTATGCATATGGAGTGTTCATTTGTGTAGTTAAAATACTCGTAAGCAGTGTTGACTGGTGTGGGCAGGACTTGGTTTTTGGAGTGTTTCATAGGGTGTTATTTCCTTGAAGAAGCTTTTTAGCCAGGGGTTGCATCAGAATGGGAGCTTGTGTGTGATTATTATAAATGACTCGTGTTTTGTTCGAATCTATTGGGTTGTTAATGGTGGGAGTCTTGTAAAATGGGAGGTTTGGTGTCACATTACTTCTATAGATATTGGCACAAGCTTGCTATCATATATCTTCGGATGAAGTTAGTTAGTATTGTAATTTGTATCTTACTTCTAGTATAATTTTGCATTATCTAAAAAAGAAAAAAAGTAAAGCTGTTATCCATTGTAGGAAACTCTTCTTCTTGAGGTTGTTCCACACGAAAGATGGAGGGAGCATGCCTTTTGGTGTTTAAATTTAAAAACGAGATTCAAAAATAATACTAGTTCTTTTTCAAGCATATGATAACAGCATCTTTTCTGTTTATCTGCAGTTTTTCTTCCACATGAATTTGTAAATTTCTACATCCCATAACACCAAGCATTTTAGAACATAAAAAAATTATGATAACACAGACCAGATTTGATATTTTGTTGCATATTCTTTTGCTTGTCTAATCATACTCTTTTAAACCTCACTATCTTCAAATGCGTTACATCGGGCACCATGATCACTTAGTTCTTTTAATTATGAATTTGATTTGTGACATTTATCCTAATCATTTTAATGGTTGTAAACCTTATTTGCAACAGAGCAGAGGGTGTATTGGATGCTGTAGTAAGCCTCCATTGCTGACTACTGATAATAAGCCAACAGGAAGTTTAGGGAAAGGCCACACCACTAACAAACATAGCATTTTAGAAGATTTTTGGAGTAGCAGCGCGTATGAGATGGATAATAGTATACCTCAGTCTCAGATAAGTGCTTCATCAACTAGCAATGCACCTGTGGATGCCCAATGTAGTTCTGGCAACAATCCTTCAGAATTTGTAAACCGTGGTATGTTTTTCAGTTATTCGTCATTGTAAATTGTAAAATAAATAGTAACTTCTGTTTGCTTTTTAGGCCTTCTTCTTTGGAACCAAACAAGGCAACAATGGATTGGAGATAAGGAACCTGATCACAGTAAAAAAGCCCGGCCGCCTGTTATCAGGTAGATAACTAAGTACTCTTTTAGACTTCAACTTTCATGCGGTCATAAATTTAGAAGTTATAAAAATTATTACTTGTTCTATTCTTGATATTGTGCATGTTTAAGTCGGTTCATATAACACACAGTAAGAAACAACTCTACTTCTATAGGATTTTTGTTAAATTTAACCAATCAACTTTCCCCAATTTTTTTGGTTAAATTGTTAGGTCCCTAATTTTTTTTTTAGTGGTTTAATTCCTGAAGTGAATCCTATCTGTGTGTTTCCAACATGGATAAAATGGATGGATTAACCACAAATAAACTTTAGCAACCTAATCAATAAATAGGAAAGAAGTCCACTTGTTTTTGTCTCTTTATCTATGAGACAAAGGAATTTTAGCGACTAAACCACTAATAATAATACTTTGGGGGCTTAATCGGTATATCGAGGAAAGTTGGTTGGTTAAATACAAGATATACTGATTCTAAAACCAATTTCTTGATCGTGGCATCATTAGGAGAATAGGAGAGCAATTAGTCTAGTACTCTAGAGAGACACCAGATTCGAGTTTGAATTTGAATCTGAATCCAAAATTCGAATTACTTTTGAATTATCTTAGCGAAAACAAGTTCAAAGTTATAAATCTTACTTTTGTCTGACTGTTTTTTTTTTTTTATAGTTGGAAGGCAACTTATGATAATTTGCTTGGGACAAACAAGCCTTTTTCAAGGCCCATTCCTCTTCCTGTAAGTCTCCTTTGTTACTTACTAAATTTGAAACTATGGACTAGAAGCAATCCACCAATTTGCTAGAAACAAAAATTGACATTATTCTCCAATCAGGAAATGATAAATTTTCTTGTGGATATCTGGGAACAAGAGGGATTGTATGACTGAGTTGCTGCCAAACACGACATCTATCTATTTTTATGTTCATATCATATGATTTTTGAAATGTTGTGTTATGTATGTTGTTGGGATTTTGTTTCAATTTTATTATTATTATTTTATTTTATGTTCTTTGGTTTGGGAGGGAGTCAACTTCTGGTGTGTACAAAGGCACATGACTGTATTGAAAAACTGAAGATTTTGTGTATAACATTACCTGGAAAATCACTTTGGAGATTTCTTGATCTTGATGCATGAGTTAAAAAAACAGTTTTTTGAGCCTAGAGTCTTAGCCGGAGGAGCCTTTTTATCCTCTGAGATAAGAGACATTCGTCCTCATCCCGTCATTCTCAGACCATACAAATAGCTTTGCTATGAGTGAGATTTTACTGTGTATGTTTGTTGTTCTGTTACAATCAAAACCTTTGGTATAATGGTTATCCGGTGTCTTTTGTATTATTCCTGATGCAATGAAAAAAATTATTTATAGTACAAAGTCCTGAGAGATTACAGCAACTACCGGCTACTTTTGGAAAACAAGAACGATTTATGTTGGACATGAAGGCAACAAGAAGATTGGTGGACAATATTATGATACAAAATGAGCAATCGAAACACACTGCTTTAAATCAGATGGTGACAGTTGATAAAATGTCTGCAAGGTTTAGAAAAGATGTTCAAATTGTTACTGTTAGAGATGTAGAAATCAAAGAACTCATTAAACAACATGTATCTCATGATGTTCCAGTTAAACCAAGAGTGAAGGATTTTTGTATGCTGATGAAGGCTACGTTGACTCTTCCCACGGTTCGCTATGAATTTGCTTCAATCACATCATCTTCAAAACATTTGATAGCAAACACCACTTTATGTAAGAAATGAATCTTGGACGACGTCGATAATACTTGAACCGACCATATATTAAAAGGACGGACATCTTTGTTGCCACGGGTGTGTAAAATCGAGAAAGAAAATAACATCAGAACGTTGTCGTGAACCCACACATTAAGGGGGCGTTGATAGCATATGTAATTTTATATTAGGAAAATTAAACTTGAACATTGTTGATAACTTTTAAAATTTTATATAAAAATATTTAACTGTTGCAAACATGTGCATAACGGAGAGGTCCGTGATATATTTGGAACTTTTATGTATAAAGAAACCGTTAAAAGTTCACGTACGAAGTCACAACGAAAAAACGTTAATTATAGTAAACATATACAAATATAAAAATCATATTTTAAGTTGTAAACTATAAAATATTGAAAATATTAAATAAGGTTTTACGACTTGTACGTTTGTGTTCCGATAACTTATACATTATAACGCATAACTTTGTTTAATCATTTTGAATGAAATTTATATTGAAACGTAAATAAAAATAAGCACACTATAACAATATAGTTGAAACTTTATAAAACATTAAATTGTAGAAGTTATTAAAGAAAAATAAATAAATAAATAAAAACAATTTCTTAACCTTATTCAGTTATTTGACAAAAATTAGTTTTTACCTAGCTTCCCCTGTTTGTTGATTGCTATGAATATAAAACAAGAAATTAATGTCTTACAGAAACACAAAATAATTTTAGATGTGAAGGCATGTGCGTGGATATAGCTTCACTATTTTTAAAATCGCAAATTGCAAACATACAACTCATTTGAAATAATGGAAATTTATTCAGCACCTGATAGATTTATAAGAATCAAATACAATTCACACAATCAAGAAATTAATTAAAAATAGTTGCAAGTTGCAATGAGAATGAGTTGGAACTTGGAATGTGTTAGATCCTCGGTGAGTTGGAATGTGTTGGATATACTCAGATAAACCATGAGGGCATGTTCCAAATTAAAAATAAAAATAAATTAAAAAAACAAATTAAAAAAACACCACTAATGTGTTGGATATATACTTACAAGTATGATGATTCATAAAAATTGAAGCATCACTATAAAACATATACACACAATGATATCAGTTAAATTTAAATAAAAACTACTAAAACCTTTAAAAGAATTAAAAAAAGAGCTAATTTTTTACCGTTAGACCTGCTAGATTAAAAAAAGATCAGACGATTGTAATATTATAATTAGGTGGAATATCATGTGTGATTTATTAGGGTACTGAACATATAATAAGAAGTTATACGGTGACAAAGTTCATATTCATATTATCCTATCTATTAAAAAAAGTTTGATGAACAGTATTTGAGGGGTATTTTTGAAATTTTCAGTCTGCTTATATTATTCACGCGTCCTTATCTTCGAGACATGTTGGTCACTGGCGAGGGTTCTAGGGTTTGTCAGCGGGTTCGAACATGTTTGAGAGCTCCTTGTGACAGAGAGTGCATGGTTTCGTCGATGTTGGTTAATACGGGTTTTGAGGTTGCTGTCAGGGTGAGGGCATTAGCCTTTTGACTGCTCGTATATATAAATAGAAAGTTTTCATGAATAGTCAGATTTTGTTTTCTTCCATTCTAACCTCAGAACTTTAACTATTTTTATTTTGGTTAGAAAACTTTCTTTTAATTTTTGTTTTTGTTGTTTTCAACTTTTGTTTTAATGTTTATTAAATTTCATCGTTACATCAGTGTTTGTATTTGGGTTTTTCGACACTCACTTTTACAACTGAGTAAGCTTTCGGGTTTTACAACGGATCGACAGTCGCTTTACAAAGGAGTGCGGTTTTTATGACATTATATACTTCCGGGTTTTACGATCGAGTGACGATCACTTTTAGACTGGGCACGCTTTAGGGTCTTATGGTATAGCGAAGGTTGTTGCGACATGTTTTTTATTTGTGTTTTGATACTCAGGATTGTGTCACATCGATGGCTCGGGTTCAAGGCTGTACTCAAACTAGATTTTTGTGTTTTTTTTGTTTTGAGTTATTTATGTTGTTTTGGGTTTTTTAAGAGTGTGTGCATTACAGTAACCTTGGTTTGTAATCGAGTTTCTTGATGTCTTAGGGTCTACGTCGGAATGACCATTGTTGCTACGTGTTATGGTGTTCGTGTTTTAATATTTGAGATCGTGACGAATTCCTATCTCAACGCAACAGGAGAAATACCTAGTTTCAATTAATTAGAACATGCAAACGGTGATACACTTAAGAAAGGTCAATTGATTACAACATTCTAATTAAATGACATATCATGTGTAATTTGTTAGGGTACTAAAGTCTAAAGATGCATAAAGATTTTCATCGTGTGAAAATAGTAATACTATATGTGACAACCCTAAATTTGGGGTCAAATAAACTTTAAGATTTTTACGTGAGTAGTATATTTTGACTTATATATATGTATATCTATGTATATTGTACGTACGCAGGTTTGCATGCATGGAAATTTTGAGTACATAAACACATTTAATTACGTATGCATATGATTAAAAGGATTGCAATTAATTATGTTACCATATAAATTTGTATTATACTTAAGCATGCTTATATGCATGCATAAGTTTTACGTGTGCATGTATGAATATATACAAAAATCATTACCAAATATATAGATAAGTTTAAGTATGAGGCATACATACATTTTATGTAAGTATATATGTATGTATTAATATTGTTGCATGCTTTCGTGTATAAAGATTCTACATGCATGTACCTTACGTATACATGTAATAATACGTATAAGTTTTATTACTAAAACATCGTTTAAAGAATACCTTGGCATTTCAAGATTTAAATGAACCATGTTACAATACATCAAGGGTACTATAACATCAAAGCAAAACTAAAACACACAAAACATCAACTTAAGTACCAAACCCGGATTATTAAGATAACATAACAACCCAATTAAGCATCTAGACCTCTCGGTTGAATGACTAATCAAATCATTAGCACCAAACCGCCACAAACACACCTAAGAAACACTTCAAAACTCTCGGTTCATATGCATCATTGATAATAGCCACTAACTCTCTTCCTAAGTTGCCACCTAGCACTAATGGATCTCCAAGAATTTACCACCTAGCTATCTATAGTCCAACTAATCAAAGCTACCAAAGTCTTAGTCACTACCCTATAAACCTAGAGTAATCATAGTATATATGCTAGCTCTCGGCCGAAGAGGAGAAGCCACATACCCATCGGCTACCACCTCAACTTTCTCTCAAACTCTCGGCTCCCTTGTCTTCCTCAGTTCGACCTTCATCACCACCATCACCTTCCGTAACCAACACCACCATCATCACCCGTAACCAACACCACCATCACCTCCCATAACCAACACCACCATCATCACCCGTAACCATCACCATCCACCACCTTTGTTCCCTCTCTATCTCTCGGTTTCTATAAACAAGTGACAAACACCCAAGTTTCATCAAGTTAAGGATTCAAGAAATCTTCAACCATCTTTAAATCATCATCAACCCCTCTTCATCGTCTCATTTACAAGGTTATAATCCTTTCAAAAGTATTTAGATACCAAGGATTACATATGTGTTATAAACACATATAAAAATTAGTTTTGGTACATATACACCAAAACTAATCTTAAAAATTCTTGAAAACCTTAGTTCTCATCAAAGTCACAGTAATGAAATAAGAAAACTTGTGACAAAAAGGATATTTTGGGATTAATGAGAATTAATCTTGAAATATTAAGAAAAATTAAGTAAAAATATTAAATAATTGCGATTGTAGGAATAAATATTAGAAAATTTCTAGAAAAATATTAATTTATCCTTCTGTAAATTTTAGTAAAAAGATAATAAGTGAAATAATTTATAAAAATTGTTTAAAATAAAGAAAATACTCAAAAATACAAATAAATTCGGGAAAATTATGGAAACATCACAGAATGACTCTTTTGAGATATAAAAGCTCCAGGAATTATTTTGTAATTTATTTTTTTATTTTGATAAAAATAAATCTTTAAGTGATCTGTAAAGGAAAAATCAAAAGAAATACTTAATCAATACCATAAATCATGAAAAATTCAATGAAGTCATTATAAATCATGTTCAACAGATGGCGTAAATTTCATAGTTTTTGGAGTTATATAGATATTTTTAATGAATTTTGGGAATATTATAAGATTTTCAGAAAGAAATATGTTGTGCATTAGACATCAGGAAATTTATGGGAGGATATAAACTATTGAAATAATATTTTGTAAAACTTTGGAAATTTTTGGATAAGAGTAGATATTTTTTGTGATTTATGGAGAATTTGGAATAATTATAACAATTTATATATAGTAAAATAAAAATTGAGAATTTTATAGTAATAATATTTGACTATCTTACAGCTATATTTAAGAAATTGGTTATATAGGAGGTTCTAAAAATTTTAAATAAATTTTATCTAACTTATGAATTATTTTTATAGGTTACATTTTAGGAAACAGGTGAGACTCATAGCCCCATTTTTGTATTTATAAAGTTTTTGGAGGAAAAAGCATATCGGTTATGTTGATGCATTAT
>BJCN01308633.1:0-14516 GCA_018326445.1 Flaveria brownii
CCAGTTTATCAAAACAGATGATCAAATTGCAGATGTATTCACCAAGCCTCTATCATCACAACGGTTCCTACTTCTTAGGTCCAAGCTACGGGTTGCTCCCCGGCCTTAGCTTGAGGGGGAATATTAAACAATAAATGTTAGTCAATAGTGGATCCATAAAATAGGGATTAGACTTAGTGGATCCATGCTTTAAGGATTATGTTTCCCTTTATTTATGTTTGATGTCTTGTTGTATTGTCCTATATAAAGGACCTTCTATTGATTTACATTAACACACAATAATATACAATTAACAATCTCTTTTACCAAGTTTATCTTTCAGTATTCGCGTAATCGGTGATTTCTATATGTTGCTATCTTTTTCGAAGTATTTATGGATGAAACTGTTATCTTTTGTAGAAACTTTTTGTTTCCTTTTTAAAGAGCGGCAACTATTTTTATGGATGCCTGAAGCTGTTATCTTTTGTAGAAACATTTTGTTTCCTTTTTATATTAGCACTTCTAGTCACTGGACTTTGAGGTATTTTCTTTTATGGTACGTATTGTACAATATCCAATCCAGTCACACACATGGGGTGATGGGGGACCTCCTGATCCGACCCATATGTTGGGTTTTGACAACTATGATGTTAACTAGTTATATTGTATAACCCAGTTAAATCTCTTTAAAAGTTATACAAGTAAAAATAACCTATTTACCTCCATGTTCTTGAAACTAGTTAATGCATATCATATACTCCATTAATCATGCATGCGCACGAAAGGCTTTCCACTTTAATGCATCTCATGCATCTCATACCTTCATGTTCTTAAAACTAGTTAATGCATCTCATATGCCATGAACATTTTCCAAAGGTATGTT
Organism: Flaveria brownii; assembly: GCA_018326445.1. Lineage (NCBI taxonomy): Eukaryota > Viridiplantae > Streptophyta > Magnoliopsida > Asterales > Asteraceae > Flaveria > Flaveria brownii. The sequence continues at coordinate 863 of BJCN01308633.1, forward strand.
TGTATCCCAGGTATCAGGTAAAAAAGAACTAGCTATGTATTTCATGACTATGCTATATCATGCTACAGAGTATGATAAACTACTCTCCAACATATCAGCATACGTGGTTCATTTGCATGACTATTATGTCGATTGTCTGGTTATTCCTTTGATTTCTTATGTGAGAGGCTCCGGTCTAGTCAACTTGTTGTTTGGTTGCTTTTCTTGATGACCATTGAATAATCACACCATCTAGACTTCCTCTTCGTGCTTATCACATAGTGTTTACTTCTTCAACGTGTCTAAGCTAGACATTCAATAATTTTAATTACTTTTTTATGAAAGTGAATAGCATGTAGATTGTTATTGGATATAACATGAAGTAATACCTGCATGTCAATAAATCATTCATGACCAAAAGAAAAGAAGGACGAAGACCATGATACTTTTTTTAAAAGAACACAAACGTCTTTGTATAAACCTAAAGAACGCAATCTTTTTATAAATTGTCTTAATCATTTATTCTTTGCAAGTACCTTTCTATGAAAATAACTTATCATGGTATCGTCAAGAAGTAAAAAAGCTTAATTGAAAGTTTATGTATAAACTTTAACATATTCAAAGGTACAAGATATAAAATCTTTACTACTTTTTTCATTCTATGATATACGAATATCTAAGTTATCATTTACTATTAAATCTCATGAAATCAAATGCGAAACAAACAAGTTATTCCTCAAGACGTAAAAAAAACAAAATGAATAAATAAATAAACGACTAAAATCCCCTCACATAGATTTCCTTATAATGTTAAGTGAGTGATCAATATGACAATATCTAATCAAAATAGCGAAATTAAAGACTAGATATACTTATTTAAAACGAATAAACATCAAAACATAATTTTAACAAACCCCAAGGACCGTTTTTGTATAATAACAAAACCTACACTAACTTTTTTGTATTTATCCGCTTTGATCTTATTATTTTATTTTGCATTTTCTAGTGGTCTGAAAATCTTCTGAACAAGTCCTCTGAACACACATTGCACAGGTTCATCGCTTCCAAAACAAGCACAAATACTGCACCGAAAAACCCTAATATCCCCTCAAAATCACAATGATGATCAATCACCTACTGTATCTCTAAAATCACAGTGTTCTTCATCCACATTTCGTCAATCAGATCCGAATACTGTTTATAAACGTGAGTTTTACGTTTTACTTATAAGTTTAACACTAATCTGCAGAAAGCGGATTACGCTTTGTGTTTGATCGTATTTAGTTAAAGTTGCAGTTGAAATCTACAATGGCGTCGGTTCAAGGTGGATTGAAACCAAGGAAATCGACTTCGAAGTATGCGAATTCACCGGCATCGTCAACGACGTCGTCTTCGAAGCATGTTCCGGAAGTTTCGGTTGATAATATGAGTTCTCCGGCGTCATCAGCTAAAAGCAAGCCGCAGAACTTTTATTCAGAGAGTTTTCCGTTGAGTTCAGAGAGATCGAAGGAGAATGTCACTGTTACAGTTCGTTTCAGGCCTCTCAGGTGATCAAATTGGTTAATATTTCATGTTAATGTGATGTTATTTAGTGCATTTTTCTATTAATTTGCACTAGAAGTAACTTCGTTGTTGTTTCCGATAGTCCGAGGGAAATACGGCAGGGGGAGGAGATTGCGTGGTATGCAGACGGAGAAACAATTGTGCGGAACGAACATACTCCGTCGATAGCTTATGCATACGGTATGGTACATTGTGGTGAATAGTCAGTGGTTGAACTTATTAGTATAATTTTTGGGATCTTAAAGCCATACTTACAAACATAGTAATCACCAATTAGCTAAATAAAATGCACCCGGCACAAAGTATTACTAATCATCTAAACCTTCAATCCTTCATATTTCAGCTCATCATCATATTTACAAAATAAATAAATAAATAAATAAATAAAATCGCTGTGTGGTCGTAAAACACCAATTGAGCTATTAGCTATTGACAACTATGGTTTGGCATTTCAATGCTCCAGAATTTACTAGAACACCATGTATTTTTTCTCGATAAGCTAGTGTTACTCATGTTAATCGAGAGTTTATAAGCTAAAACTGAACATTTGAGTTTCGTAGTTAGCCGGAATATTTATAAGATGCCATATATAAGCCTCCCTCACCATACCTTATTGGTAAAGTTCAAATTGACGGCATTGAATGTGTGTGAAAACTGATGTAGTCTATATGAGCATCTGTTAAGTATCTGAGGTTTTTATCCCAAGCCTAAATAAAGATTGAAATTGTACCATTATATCCCAAGCCTAGATAGAGAATGAAATTGTACCATTATATCCCAAGCCTAGATAGAGATTGAAATTGTACTATTGAAATGCCAAACCACAGTCTGGGGTTTGTTTAAATATATATGATCTGGTTTCCATGTGCTCCCAGTCCTTTAAGTATATCAATTTTCTAAAGCTCAATTGTAAACAGCACAATCTGCAGTTGATCAGGTTAAGCATAAATACAGGATATCAGCATAATTCATTTTAAAATGGTCAATATACTTGTAGTATCTTGGTATTATGTGTCTAAACAATGACATGCTATTGTCAGAGTAGAGGGCTAATTCATGTTTTAAATTAGGTTAACTAACACAAAGAAGATACAGTTCACTCAACGATTGCCTTTGGGTTCATTTGACCACCTTCAGCAATCAAAACTGTATATTGTATGATTCCTAAGGTGACTCTTGGTTCACCTTTTAGTCCTATACAAGGATCTCTGGATGGAGGAAGATACTTTTGTTATATCTCTGTTTTAGTCTTTCAACATCTTTTCTGTAGGCAGCTAAGGTTAAATTTCTTTACAGATCGAAAGTTGATGTATTTCTGTTATCTTCGTATGATCTTCCACATTACAAATATTGCTATTAGAGATGGTTCCTTTAAAACCGAATAAATGTGAGGTTTGGATATTTTGATAGACGTCGTAAATCTCAACCTTTGTTTCTATAGATCGGGTGTTTGGGCCTACCACAACTACACGTCATGTATACGATATTGCAGCCCATCATGTTGTTGGAGGCGCTATGGAAGGCGTTAACGGTATGCAATTTGTTAATTATGCAGTTTATTGGTTCTAATTACTCCTTAAAGGTACTGCTACTGGATGGGGTGGATGTGAACTAAAATTATCATATATAGCATCTTATAATAATTGTCCTTTAGTTCAAGATATCTGGAGCTCTTGTGCAGATAATGTTTTGGTTGTTTAATCAATAAAACCAGCACCCTATTTTCTATAAAATAAGATGTTTGTTGGCCATATATCTTTAATTGAAGCATCCATATACCAGTATTATTTCATGAAAAACAGTAGTTTTTTTTGTCTAAGGTGTTATCAATTCTCTATACGTGTGTGCATTAACCTCACATCTATATTCTTTGAACTATATCAATATCAGGGACTATCTTTGCATATGGTGTTACTAGTAGTGGAAAGACTCACACCATGCATGTAAGTACATTTTTTTTCTTTTCTTGTAGTATTGTAGCTTGTTTACAAGCTTCAGAGTTACAGTTTCTGTGCTTAACGTTCAACTTCCGTAGGCCTCATGAATAAATAAACCTCAAAGCTGTTATGATTCTGTGTGTGTTGCATTCCAATGTATTTGTTTTGATTATTTTGTCATATACACAAGTCAGGGCGATCAAAGGTCTCCTGGAATAATCCCATTGGCAGTAAAAGATGTTTTCAGTATAATTCAAGAGGTATGCATGGCTAAACTTTTGATTCCTTCAATGCAAGCAATACTTGTTTTAAGAGGAATATCTGATAATCTTTATATATTTCCAGACTCCAAGTCGAGAATTTCTCCTCCGTGTATCATATTTGGAAATTTATAATGAGGTAGGTCGCTGAACAATCTTTTATGGCGCTCACTACTTTTTATATAAACCTGATCTTTATATTTTTATCCTGAATAACTGGTCAGTCCTACCTTTGCCATTATTTTCATCTGCTTTACATTTTCAATCTCAATCAAAATCAGTGCAGGTGTGACTCTTAATATGACTGACTATATATGTGTTGATTTACTTCTCTCCTTCATGCATATGCTTATATCTTTTCTATTCCTTGTATCGGTTTCTTTTTATTCGTTAAGTGTTAAATGTAATTTGTCTTTTTTGCCAGTGTATGCAGCCATTTAAGCCACCCTGGTGCTAGTTTTCCTTGGCATTATATTGCAGATGAATTAGTCTCCTTTTTATGTAATGTTGCAATCTCAACTTTCTTGTTTTCTTCAGGTTGTTAATGACTTGTTGAATCCAGCGGGGCAAAACTTAAGAATAAGGGAGGATAGTCAGGTAAAATTGTATATCACTCTAATACATGCTTTCTGTGTTGTCTCCATTTTTTATTCGGGTTATTTGTTAGGAACGAAACTGTAACTTTTGAAACTTAAAGTAAATTGTATGTCTCAATTTACGGAAAGGAATTGCTTTTTTTGGGGTGGGGATACAGGCTTATAATGAAAAGAAACTAGTCATCGACATTTTGTGATTGAATTTTCAGTTTTAAAATTTCAGCAAACCTAAAGGTTCTAAGGTTGGAGGTGTTATTGGCTAATAGAAATGCAAATCATAATAGGAAACTTGGGTATTGGTTCTGATGAATTTGCCAAGCATGTCATTATCATACTCAACGCTCATTACTAATTATAGGATAATGTACCACCATTATTTTAGATCCCATGATACTGTTCTATTTAATTCATAACTTTGTACAGAATTCCCTTGTCTTGAAAGCATTCTGTTCCACTTCTATCAGACCCTTAATGATTCTGAATGAGAATATGCAATAATTTTGCTTGTAGGGAACATTTGTTGAAGGTGTTAAGGAGGAAGTTGTGCTATCTCCTGCTCACGCACTTTCCCTTATTGCAGCTGGAGAAGGTTTGTATTTCTTGTGCTATTGACCTATAATCATGCATTTATGGCTTTTACTTCTTAGATGGTACATCACTTAAAATTTTTTCTTGTTCTTTGTTATAACAGAGCACAGGCATGTTGGTTCAACAAACTTCAATTTGCTTAGCAGCAGAAGTCACACAATATTTACATTGGTAACTTTCTGAAGTAGTTTAGATTATTTATTTTGATATTTTTGCCCATGTAAATTGAAGTTTCTTTTTGCTTATAACTTATTGAACACAATATGCAGTGCTTGATGCATTGTGACTAAGCTATGAAATCAGTACAATATACTTTATTGATCTGAATATTTCATTATAATGCTTCTAAGCCAATGTGGTCATCAATAATAGAGGATAAAGTGTGTTATTTATTTTTCCTTCTTTAGAAATGTACAATCATTGTGATACTTTGTCCATCATTATTTTATAGATTTTAGCCTTTTAGGGTAGATCACACATGATCATTCTTGAGGTGGCTAGCTTATAATATGATATAATAATGGTTTTGCTAAGCATGTAACCTTGCACTGGGTACAATTTCCATGTTATCTTCAATGCCCATCTGTATACACACACATTCATGTATATCTACGTAGGTAATAGGTATGTGCATCAGTTATAGGAATTGAAATGTTTCATCAGTTATGAGCAAGTAGAGTATGGTATTGACAGGAAAAGTACTAGTTGGCAATTTTGCATGCACATACATGAAACATGCACATCAAACAACCTTCATTTCGCAATAAAATGAAATACCAAAAATTCTCATGTTTTTAGACCGAGGTCCTCTTGTTCTATGTAAGCACTCTCTACTAGATTTTGTATTATCCATGTTTGTTACTGTTTATCATTTTGTTTCTTTGTACCTTTTTCTGGGTTTTTTTTGGTTAATATTTTATTGCGATTCTACTTTTTTACACAGACAATAGAGAGTAGCCCTTGTGGTGAAAATGGTGACGATGGGGATGTTAACTTGTCACAGTTGGTAAGCTTTTCAACCCACCTTCCGTATTATCATTTATGTTTCTATCAATGTTAGATTTGTAATTGGGTCTTGCTTTTGTCTTGATTTTATCAATAACTTTTTTTTTCATAAATTTCCATGATAACTAGCCTTGTATTGTCACTTTTTTTTTTATCGTATTAGTTTTAATCATTGTTTTATTTCACCTTCAAATGCAGAACCTTATAGATCTGGCAGGTTCTGAGAGCTCTAAAGCTGAAACAATTGGTGTTCGTCGAAAAGAAGGATCCTATATCAATAAAAGTCTTCTAACTCTTGGAACTGTGAGGCCTCAATCATTGCCATTATTTTATCGGTGTAATAGTTTGCTCAAGAAATGTGTACATTTGGTCATATTAATGTTCTAAACTCCTTTGCCACAAAGCATTACTATTTGTATGCGGTGAAGAAAGTAATACGGTTAATTACCGATATGTTTTCCTCAAGGTTTCCTATCATTACAACTGAAGTTTTTGGGCAACAAATTTCTTGACTTGTACTGGAATGACTGAAAATGTGGTATAACACTGTAGAGTTATAACTCACTAAACCTACACTTGATTTACTATGTTTTACTGTTTTGTATCTATAGTGTGACTTTGTGAGTCTAATCTATGACAGTTATGAGTTTTTTGTTTGCATTCTTAATTTGATTAATGGATTTCTTTTAGAGCTTGCTAACTTGAAACTGCCACAGGTTATATCAAAATTGACAGATGTGAGAGCAGCTCATATACCATACAGGGACTCAAAATTGACTAGGATACTTCAGTCTTCATTAAGTGGTCATGGACGAGTTTCTGTAAGTCTTGCATATAAGTTTCAAATAAATCATGTTTTAAGTGAACACTATCCTTTTGAACCATAATATTGTGCTTATTTGCGTCCTTTTCTAGCTTATTTGCACTGTTACTCCCTCATCAAGCAATTCAGAGGAGACACATAATACATTAAAGTTTGCCCATCGTGCCAAACACATTGAAATTCAGGCAGCACAAAATAGGGTATCGACATTAAACCTTTGGTGCCTCGAGAGTTATGTTTTTTATAGTATATTAAAGCAATCCTATCTTTTTGCAGATCATTGACGAGAAATCCCTTATAAAGAAATACCAAAATGAAATTCGATTATTGAAGGAGGAGCTAGAACAATTAAAAAGTGGCATCTTTGTAGTTCCTCAGTTTAAGGATAACGGAGATGACATCGTTCTTCTTAAACAAAAGGTACTTTCTTCAATTATAATATTGTCTCAAACCACATGCTTTTGCTCTTTTGAGGTCATAGTGATTCCCAAAGTCAAATAAAAATTTTCACAGTTAGTGTCTTAATGAAACTACTTATAGGTCACTGATATATATTTGATTTTATTTATATCAACTACGTCAAAAAAATACCTGCCAAATGATGAAAATGCTCTTACGTTTTTTTAAAACACAAATATTAACTAACAATTTGACCCCTCATCGATAGTATTTTGGCTCTTCAAAAATTTTACTTCATTATTGCCACTTGACATGTTTTTGGCTGAAGTTGTTATAACTGAAACCAGATACATATGTGGTTGGCCTATAAATCAGTTTCAACATATGTGTTTTTCTGGATGAAAAAAGTTGACTGCATCAGTGGCATACACATACATTATCCCTTAAAATAACGAAAACCATGAAACAATGAAGAGAATTAGTCTAAAATTGTATAAACATCATGTCGGTTGTGTATTTTCTTAAAAAGTTGTTTCTTGTTATTTATCCGCTTTCTTTTGGACATCTGGTGTTTAAAGCTAGAAGATGGTCAAATGAAGCTGCAATCAAGATTAGAGCAAGAAGAAGAAGCCAAAGCTGCTTTGTTAAGCCGAATACAAAGGCTGACCAAACTAATCCTAGTTTCCACCAAGTCTTCCTCCACATCTAGACTTCCTCATCGGTCAACTTTAAGAAGAAGACATTCCTTTGGAGAAGAGGAGGTACTTTGGTAGATTTAACTGATTTCTTCCTCGTTTCTTTATTTGCATCCTTACACACATACACCCTGATTTCATGATACACCAAAAATGTAATTGTTAGTGGTGGCAAGGTGGGTGAGTTTGACAACTGGGATAACAGTTCAAAATGGGTTTGGGTTGAAGCTAGTCGTTTTTGGGCTGGGTTGGGTTGACCGGCTAGCACTCTTTGTTTATTTTTCAGATTATTTGTTAATTTTATTATGATTATAAACGTTATGCTTACAGTATTGATCTAAATTTTTTAATAAAATTATTTAGGAGGTTGTATCATTGAAAATAGACTTTGGGTGACTTTCAACCCATATGATCTCTTTCTCGTTTTGCTAAACTTTTTGAATTGACCCGTTTGAGATAAAACAAATCAGGTTGGCCTGTTTACAAGCAAATGGTTGAAATTGCCACCTTTAGTTCTTTCGTAATCTAAACAATTTCTTACACTGACCAGCTTGCATATCTTCCACAACGAAAGCGCGACTTAATTTTGGATGATGAAAGCACCGAGTTGTGTGTTTCTCTTGATGGAAGTGTGGAGAATAATAATGAAGCACTGAAGGATGAGAAAAAGACCAAAAAACCCGGTTTACTTAATTGGTTGAAACCTCGGGTAAGTCTACTATTAAATTCTGGCTTTGCTCATTAGGGTTCTTATTTAAAAGGATTAATGTAATAATGACTTTCACCTACTTTTTTTTATCTGTTATCCATCTATTCTTGGATGATAATGAAACACAATTATGAGATTTATTTGTGCAAGAACTAGCACTACATTTCTTTATACGTGTTAAGATGATAAAAAATTGAAGGATGTTACTCAACTTTGCTTTACTAAATAATATCACCCTTTATGAATGCAACCCATGTAACGATTGATACACTATGCAAGACTTATATAGACCCCACTATATATTTTACCCTAATTTGAAGAAAATGTAAGCTTAGCTTAGGTCCATCTATTCTCAAGTATCTTGTTTGGCAAAATGGTCTTACTAATTAGTTTTAATTGACATAAATTGGAAGTGTACTATGATTACCTTTAATGCGGAGATATCAGGTAAACTGTGAAATCCAGTTAGGATCATTTAGACGATATTGGTGATATGCTTTTATTGTTATTGTTAGAATAATTTACTTTGATGGATCAAGTATTACTGCATGACTTTTGTAACCCTGTTCAATAACAATAATTCTTTGGGTCTACCTTATGAGGGTTATTAATAATTTAATATTATTGCTTTTACTAGAGACGTGACAGTATCTCTGGGGCTTTGACCAGTACTAGTGATAGATCAAGTGGGGCCAAATCTATCAGCACACCTTCGACTCCTCAAGCAGATAATCCTGCTGAATCCAGGCATTCACACTCTTTGCCTACAGAATGCAGATCTGCGGATTTCTCACCAGGGGCTCCACAAGATCAAGAAATCAACGAGGATACCTTCTTGCAACAAGAGAGTCCTCTAGTAAGCATTTCTCTTCATTTTTATCTCTACGTGCTTGAATAAACTCATCTAGGCATTAATACTGTGAGCATATACTAGATAGCTTTCAGAAGCTATCATAAACATAGCTTTCAGAATCATCACACAAGTGGGTGGTTTGTATCTTGGGATCCTGGTCATATATTATATATTCATGAACAGGTAAAGTATAAAAAAGCGGCTAAAAAGAAGTGGGCGTATAAACAAAAAAAATCAGAAATCATTTTATTAAAAAGATGATGTTATTATCGAAAGTATATAATTATATGTTATCATATTTGACAAACTGATTTATTTTCTAAGATGAATTAATAAGTTGGGCAAAAAAGACTCGCGTGGATCATTAGGTGTAGCAATATTGAGTCGTGTTGATGCTATAGTCATACATTTAAAACTTGCAAGAATCATGGAGACTTTGACTCGAGTTCTGTTGAAAGAACATTTCATCTGTATTAGATCTACACTTTTGGATTTGATTTGACATTTAGAATTCTTGCACTTTTGTATATGACTGACAGATCAGCCTAAAAACAATTGACCAAATTGACCTCCTTAAAGAGCAGCAAAAGATTTTGTCTGAGGAGATGGCAATTCATTTAAGTGCTCTAAAGCGATTGTCACCTGCTGCTTCAAAAGACACTGAAAGGGAATTTATAAATGTAAAATATAATTTAAATCTTTCCTCAGCTGTATTCTGTTGTTCATATAGCACTTTTTTATAACCTATAGGTGGAGATCGCCCGATTGAATGAACAAATTAAACTGAAGAATGATCAAATTAAACAACTAGAAGGGAAGAGTACTAGTTCTGGTGTATCATCTTGTCACAAGATGGATGAAGAAGAACAAACACATGTAAGTGCTACTACTAGAGGTGTAAATTTTCACACGTTTATTTATGAATGATTTGATTTGGGTTGTATTTTTTCCCAAGCGGGTCAAACAGGTTGTATTTAATTATGGATATCACCTCTATTGAACATCTTTAAATGTATATGCGTGCTTCTTAGTGTAATTTTCCCATGCTAAGCTGAAATTCCTTTCTTATGCAGTCTGTTTCTGAGCTAGAAGCTCAATTAAGTGAGAAGTCCTTTGAGCTTGAGGTATGTTATCTTGGAAATTTACACACATTTACCTATTCTGCTATCTAGGGGTAGTTTAGTAATTTCTTGAAAGATGTAATGTAAGAGATATTATGCTCTAATCATAAACCTATTCCGATTTGTAACTTTCTAGGTAAAAGCAGGGGATAATAGAGTACTTCAAGAGCAGCTTAATCAAAAGGTAAGAACCATGCTTATATGATTACGTTTCCCTAAAAGGTTATGATTTTTCTTGCTTATGATTTTGTGAGATTTTATGTTTCAACCAGACCAATGAATGTAAGGGACTACAAGAAACAATCAACTCCTTGAAACAACAACTTTCCGATGCACGGAGTGAATTTGATGCAGAAAAAGATGCCAGAATAATGGTGCTTCGTCAATCTCAGGTTCGTTCACATATTACTGCTTTCATTTTCGGGTCTAAGTAGAGGTGTATGGGCTCAGGTTCAGGGATAATAATTTGTTACTGGTTTAAACAATGGGTGTTCATAGGTATGAAACTGACCCTGGCCATAATCATAAAAATCAAGAATAATAGAACCGAGATCCATACGGAGCTAAACCAGTTTAGTACCAGTCTGACTGGTTTATAAATTACAACCATCTGTTAACTGACTATTAAGTATTAACTTGGGTATTAAATATGTAAAATGTGATCATCAAATGTATTATTCCAGTAACAATTTGAATATTTGAATTACATTATATAGGTTACTTGGCTACTTTCATGTTTCCTTTTTGCTACTTTTTTTTATTCTACCCGTCAGAGATTAACTAACACGAATTGACCCTTAATAAGAAACATAACTGAACCATCAAAGCAGCATGCAAACTAATATGCTATTGCATCAAAACAGGCCCACGAGATTGAAAAACTCAAAGAGAAGGTTACAGAGTTGACCCAGTCAAAAGAGCAATTAGAAGCTCGAAACAAAAAACTAGCAGAAGAAAGCTCATACGCCAAAGGCTTAGCCTCAGCCGCTGCAGTTGAGCTGAAAGCACTATCTGAAGAAGTTGCAAAACTAATGAACCACAACGAGAAACTATCCGCTGAGCTGGCATCACTAAAGAACTCCCCTGCCCGTAGACAAGCAGGCCCCACTAAAAACGGACGTAAAGGAAACACAACCTCTTTCAGACAAAAAGAACCTAGTCCTACACAATCTGAATTGATGGGGGAACTTGCGTTAAGCAGAGAAAGAGAAATGTCTTATGAAGCCGTGCTTTCTGAAAAAGAACATATAGAATCCGACTTGCAAAAGACCATCGAGGAGTCCAAACACAGAGAGGCGTATCTTGAAAACGAGCTTGCAAATATGTGGGTTCTTGTTGCAAAGCTAAGGAAGTCACAAGGAGACGATATTGATGTGTCAGGGTCGAGCCAAGGGGTTGATGGTTTTGACATTTACAATAAGAGCGGTCAAATGAAGGACTTTGTATAATTTCTTAAGTAGGGGTGATTTGTGTTTCAAGTAAATGAATAGAAATAGATGGTAATATTTGCTGTTAGGAACTGGGATTGTTTTGTGTAAAGATGTGTGTTTTGACTTTTTGTAGGAACATCAAGTATTGTAAAGAGGTGTGTTTTGACTTTTGGTAAAGAGGCTCAAGAGTTGACCGATGAGACCGCAAAGGATCATACATGCATGTCAAGCCTACAAAGTATTGCGTTGATCCTGCAGACATGCCTCAAGTCAAGCCTCACCAACAACTGATTCTATATCAAAACTTTTTCATGGAGAAATTGGACCAAAAGATCTATTTTAAGTAGCGGAATGGCCACTCCAAAAAAGAAGCTAAAGATTTCTTGAGTGCAACATGGTGTCACATTGAAAACAAATAAGGTTTATTAGCTTCGTTTGCAACTCTTGACACATTTGTTGATCTTATGTGATAACACAAGATCGTTCAAGTGCAGACACAAGCTAATAAACAAGCAACTTGAGATTGAAAATCAAATCATAAGAAAATGGTCAAATAAACAAGAGTATCAATCTCAAATACAAACAATGATAAATATATTTTATATATGAGTTCGAGCCCAATTAGAAAAAAATGATTGAGCTCGAGTCAAGACTTACATAGGGCTTGCTAACATCCCTAAACGTGATCTATATTTACTGCTGGAACTTCTCTTAATGTCGCTTATTTCCATGTTTGTGATGCCTAAAGAATAAAAGCATTCATAGTATGATCATAATAAACTAATGATCCACTTGAAGTAACCAATATTGTGTAACATATAGCGCAATTATGGATTTGAAATCTCTCATATATCAGATCAACAAAATAATAATCTTTGGCTTGTTAATTTGTTAAACAAGTTGGAAAATGGTAGCTGACGTTGGTGGTGGTGAACTGGCGGATGTTGCAATCACAGCATTGGAGCCTGTGGAGGCAGCAGCAATACCAGTGGACAGTAGTGATGTTGGCTGTTGCAGGATGGCTATGGTATGTGCCGTGACGAAAGCAGGGTGAGATTCCAAACCCTTAGGTTTACTTTGTTTTCCAAGACATTGAATTCCTTTGTTGCAATTCCACTTGATTCTCATATTCTCGTCTATCGAATTCTACAAGCCAAACTAGTTTTAAGAATTAAATGTTACGGATCAAACAGGAGAACTCAATTCAAAAAACTAGTCTGATGGGTGATACAAGTCTCATAACCTGCAACGGTTTCAATCCATAACATTCGCCTCTTCTTAAGAGCCAATGTCCTCATTCGTCACGACTGGCCCCTCAGGCCACTGCTCTAAGTTTGGCTCTGATAAAATTGTTGCAAACTAAACAGAAGATCTCAATCCAAAAGACTAGTTAGATGGGTGAGGGAGACTATTTGATCTATAATCTTACATTAATTGATCATACAACCGATACAAGGAAAATACCTTACAACAATTTCAGTCCATAACATAAAATTTAAATTCTAACTGTATCAAATTCAAAGAAAGAGAAAGTTTTATGCAAAATCATAAGCCACAATGGAAGTGGAACTCCACACACAATGCAATGATGCGTTGATACATCAACATCAACTAACTATATCAATCTACAACAAAACAAACAAAATAGTACTTTGCACATCAGGGTTACTTATGGGTCCCTTTATTTAGACACCCC
>BJCN01308634.1:5389-24072 GCA_018326445.1 Flaveria brownii
TAGATTGAATTATGAGCCATACTAACTACAACTTGATTTTCATGCTATAACTACATAGCTGAGAACTGTGCACTCGGTTCAACCAAATGCCCTTACATATACGTCAGCTACACGTGCAATTCTACCTCTCTCCAGCTCTAGGGTTTACCTATTGCTTCTTATGACGCCATGTCACTAAATCCCCCCTAACATAGGTGCAAGAAGTGCTTGTTAACCACACATTATTGACCTCTATCAAAATTGTATTCATTCATAAAATTCCATTTACACCATTCTTCCAATTTTCATGTTGCTAGACCTCACATATTGCCTTCTTCCATAACCTTCATTTTGTCTTGCACAACTTCTTTCCATATGGGTTTCTTGAGTGCTTCACATACATCTCTCTGAGTTTCTTTCTCAAAAGGATTAGTAAGAAAAGCATGGTATGTACAAGAGATGTTCTTTTATGATATAGGATGTCGAGTACAGTTATAGATTTCTTCTTAGAGGCAATAGGAGGCTATGGTGGAATTATTTGGTATCTCATGATTGATTATCTTTGGTGTTTGTTTGGACCATAGAACATTCATATTGATTGGAAACTTAGCAAAAACCGAAGTGGAATGCCTTTGTAAAGAATATGCAATGGTTGTGACTTGTGATGCCCTTTGTTGTTTCGCTTCATATAGATTTGGACATTTGGTGATATGGTTCGAGGTACTGAGGTGTTGGTCACAACTTAGGTGAGAACCTGTTTCAGTTCAAACATGGATGGAAGTGGTATGATGTGTTGGTGACACTCAAGGTAAAGTATTGTTTCAATTCACCTTCATGATCATATAGGGAACACATTATTTCAGCTTTTTAGGCTCATATAGAGAACATAATGACTCGTCTTGACGCACATTCTCGCCATGACAATGAATAGAATAGGAGATAAGTAGGGCTTAATTCAACATCTTTTGACAAAAGCATACTTAAAAGTGGGTGAGTAACCCATGAACACACATGTGTGAAATGGGGAGTAAAGTTCAAATTGATCAATGGAGTGAGCTGTACAAATGTGTTGTTTCCATAGACCAAGCTGATAAAACAGAAGGATATGGTTTTATATGACTTTCAGATGATAAGGTGACATGATGTAAGGACGACTACTTTCGTACTACATAAAACATGTTATAGATTGCAGAAGTTTTAAGATGTTAGGTTCGAAGACCCTTTTTTTGTTAGAGGTGTAAACTAAGAGTGGGTAGGCTCGAGCTCGGTTCCTGGGTGATTTTGCTAGCTCGAAAGCGGTAGTTAGTAGTTATTTGGTTTGTTAATTGTTTTTTTTATAATTTGAAGGAGCTTTATATTTTCCATTGAGGAAATACACCCAAAATACTCATGTGTGGTCATTAATGATAGACACAAACCATGAACGTGAAGTGTATGGGCCCGACATGGATCCCAAATATCACCAAGGAAACAAGGTAGACTCAACACCTGGTTTTCATGACCAAGTAAAAAATTAGTATGTTTGGACATTTGACAAGCCTTAAAATGCAAAGACTCACATATTAATAATAAACAAATTTAGTAACAAATATTTTGGTTCTGAAAGTTTGCCTGACCTGCTCTTTGATGCCATAACAAGACATCGTTACCACTAGAAATAGAAAGAACAATTTCTTGCTTATTCTTGGAGATGGCATCGTGCCAAAAATGCAATCCAAATATCAACTCAGCAGAATATCTGAATTAGATAACATTTAATCTTAATGGTCAATTTCTTACTAAAGCCTCTTACCAACTTTGTCTCAGGTACAGGCAATGGCTGAGGATTTTCAACCTATGCTGGCAGAGGTTCGAGATAGCGGTTTGCTGCAGGAAGTCGAAAGTTTGACCAAAAGTCTCACTCTCGCAACAGAGGATCTGAGGTATCCTATATTCCTATTGCTTTTTACACATCTTTATTTTTAAGCATCTTTGTGCTCTTTTATTATCCTGTTGAATTTACATACTATATTTCCGATTTGGCAGAAAGACGCATGCGTCAATTATGACTCCAGAGAACACAGAGTTAATTCGGAAATCCATATATACACTTGTATTTACTTTGAAGAACATCGAGGTTCGCAACTTCGCCAAGTCTTTCTTTTCCATTTTTTTCTGGTTCTTTTGATGTTGACTTGTATAGGTCGCGTGATGTGTTTTGGGTTACATATTTAAATGGAGTCAGGTTGAAATCGGTCATTTTAGTATGGGGCAGGTTGGATTGACGTCCAAGCATATCTTGTCAAATTTTCTATCAAATAACTAGTTAGTTAATTATGATTATCACTTACACAAACTATCTTATTATGATAATTATGTGAATAAAACAATTAGGAGGTGGACGTCCGCCTATGAAATGGACTTTGGATGACTTTTAACCTGATTACGACTTGTCAAAATACTATATTTACACAATGAAAAAGAATAATATCAAATTTACCTATTTAAAACACACGAAATTTCATACTTACATGTTTCAATGAATACAATTTAAAATATGAGCAGTATACCTTTTTTGTCTCCTTACATTTCCAACTCTAATATAAAAATGCAAGTTTTAAGGGAAAGGTATAAATGTTATAAATTTGAAAACGTGTATATTTGATATTATGATTTTTTTTGGGTGAATATAATACTTTTATCTTGAAGGGGATGTATGAAGTTATCCTTGAGATAAAACACAACCCAAATTAGCACATATATATAAGTTAATGGGTTTAAGTAACATTTCTTGATTAACATTGTGACTTTCAGAGTTTAACATCTGATATTCTGGGATTCACGGGCGATGAAGCTACAAGGAAGAATTTGAAGTCAGTCATCAAGTCACTCAGCAGGCTATTGTGAAAGACCCTACAAGACTTAGAACCACAATATTTTAACAGTGAAAATGTTTATAGATCCTGTTGTGATTCAGATTTTTTAGCATGCCAGGCAGATTCAACGGTTATCATGTTTTGCTAGTTGAGTCGGGATTTTCAAGTCTTGTTGAACATGTGATTGAAACGTCCCATAGGATTGAATTGAAACTTCGAGATATTGGAACTATGTATTAGCTGCTTTTTTGGTATTGTATGAACAATTTGTATGAACAATGCATACATATATGAACCCACGGAACAGGTTTTCAGACAAACGCTTGTTATGGGATATAAAAGATTGAGAATGATGTTTTTTTTGGATGTGGTGGTGCAAAAGGCAGTGTTGGCAGTGAGGTGAAGGAGCGTTTGATCAATGTAGGTTGCCCGTTTCTGTTAAAATAAGTTTCGGTACCATAAATTCAACAGTAAAATGCCAGATATATATAAAAACCAATATATAGAGATCATGATTCAGAAAGGCATAATCTACATAAATATATTCATATCATCATGTAACAAATGCTTTACAACAATTTTAGTTTGGTTAACTTTGGTCAACAACTTCCCTCATCCTATCTTTCTCTCTGCTTTTGCCGTTGTATACATCAACGTGATATCACTTCACATGAAAGATGTGATACAATGAATTTACTGCCTCTTTGCCAACGTCTTCAACATACCCTTAACAATCTTCCCAAACCACATCAAGTTCATGGCAGCAAGCACCGATGGAACCATAAACACCAAAAGAACCCCGATTTCATGCATCTGGATCACCTGCAGGTAATTTCGTGGTACGAAAACGTCAGATCATATTCACACATATATTCAGAATCTTAGGTGTGTTCAGATGTGCATTTCTAAAATTTTAGGTGATACCGAAGTACTGAAAGACAACAAACAGATATTAACTTGTAACATAAGGAGGTGCAGAAGAAAGTGTTTGAAGTTGTAATAATCAAATAATGACTTGTGTGTTTTGACGTCTTCCAAATATTCATGAAATCTAAAATGAACAAACAACTAAAGCTGAAATGTTTTGTAAATTAGGAATAAAATTCTATCTGATTAAAAGACAGGGTAAATAGGTAAACTTTTTTATACACAGATAATCCGGTTTTGTTGCAATTGGCATGAAGCGTGTTATTCGACCCTTAAATTATCAAATATGAGGAACAATGTTTATACAAGCATTGAAAGTTGAAGTCACCAATTGAATAGCATTTTCCAAAATGCAAACATGAACACCCCCCTTAAAAAGTATCTGGGAGGATATACGTTCCTACCCGTTTCATCCATTTAGCATTCCGATTTTCAAGAACCAATTATATGATGCAATTAAGGGATATCATATGAGCAAATACGATGATGGAACCATAATGGGGGGAAAACTTGGATGAAGGAAAATGATATGAAATTTTTTTGCCTGCAAATACTAGAAAAAGGATTTGTACAGGATAATTATAGGCTTATAGCTACTAATGTGCATGCATGGTTAAGGTGGGAGGAGGGGGGGGGGGGGTGGCTAGGGTTTTGGATACCAAGTTAAACCATAAACATATAGTGTCATGAACCAATGATTGTGAGTCAAATCACATATGGGGTCCATATATACTGTATAATGTTAGGCATAGAAAACTTCTAGATATGATATTTATGAACCAGTCTAATATTCCTAAAGCGGCATTTGCTTAACCCTAAACCGATAATCACCATATCTAAGATAAAACCAATTCAAATGTATCAAGAAAAAAGTTCCCTATTCTTATCAACTGACACTCAATATACTCAAGTCTATAAATCTTTAAAAGTATTTAAATCCAAATATCTTGTCAAACATCTAAATTGACACCATTATTGTTATACTGTCACCATAAGTAAAACACAGCCGAAAGGGGGTGAAAAAGTCACAACTGTAGCACAAAATCAGGTGAATTAGAAAGTTACCTGATTGTAGTGCAAGTAAACATGGTAAAACATATAGACAAACAGCAAAATTCTGGCCACCTGCATTAAATAGATAAACTCATGAAGCAGTTGTAAAGGACTAAGCAGCAACAGCACCATGGGAATTTTTAGCAAATTGTGGGTCAAAATCAATTATGATGGGACAGTTAGTTATTTTGGTTGGAAATTTGCAATAGCAGATACCCAAAATGAAAGCAATTTAATGGACAAATAAGCAGCAAACAAATCATGTATGATATGTGGATTAGCATGGTTACCGATGATGAAAGAAAACATCGTAATACTCACCATCCAGGCAAAGAATATCACCACACCATTAATCAGATATGCATTAGACCTTTTTAAACCAGCTGTATCTAGGTACCTAATCCATTGAGAAAACTGATTAAATTTCATGAGTATATGTGAATCATGAACATCACTTGCTCAAACATACCATCTCAAGTTGATCTCAGGTGTTGTCAACTCAGATATAAGGACCATGAATGTGTAAAGCTGTCCTTCCCCTGTAAACATGGCATATGATACTGCAATTGCTGAAAGTGTGTGATGAACAACCTGAAATCCAGGAGTAGGAATAATTTGCATAAAATACGACTAAAATTTAGCAGGGAATATTTCTGGTACATGAAGGAAAGAGCACAAATTTGTTATAAAATTTTTCATCCTAAGCGATGAAACTTACATATTCTAATCCACCTAAGGCAGGATATAGCCAAAAGATCATTCCAAGGTCAGACAGGAAGTAGCCAACAGAAACCTGTAAAAAAATCACACTGTAAACATCAGGAGGGGACCCATAAGCTTAAAAAAACATGTAGCATTTAGCATCTTTAATACTCTGATTGAGACCGATTACTAAATCACCTATAAAAGAATCTACAAAGACTTTGAATAAGACCGATTACTAAGTCAATACCATTAGGAGGGGGGTCATAAGCTTAAAAAGTATGTTCTGTTTAGCATCTTTAATCCTTTGATTAAGACCGACTACTAAATCTCCTTAAAACATCTACAAAGACCATAGTTTCCAATTTTGCTAGAGAAAGAAGTTGCAGAATTAAGTCAATATATGATTAACAATTTAACACTTACCCCTAACGCAAATGTAGAGAGTGGTGAGCTTCTGAAAGTAACAGGACCAGCAGTATACTGATCAGAATAAAGATCTGACCAGAACACAAAGTACAAAGACATTGTTGTAATGAAAATGGCATGAACAGAGGACATACCCCTGACAAAAAATGAGATGGAACATAACAAAGATTAAAAAACAAACATGTAAGAACAAAAGGAGTTAAAAGACGTAAAGATAAAACAAAAAGAAATGAAAATTAATGGACAATTCAAACATAGGTGAGAATAAAGATAATGCATACCGATTGTTCCACTCAATCCGCTGAATTTTTGTAAGGCCGGCATATGTTCTAAAGTAAAAAGTGCTTATCAATTGTGTAAGATCATAGACCTGAAGAAAATCTTCTAAATGATTAGAACAGCACCCATGACTTGATGAAAAATCATCAATTATTTAGCTGTTATTTTTATTTTTTTCTAAAGTGGCAAGATGGACAAACAGAAGGATTATGTAACAGATAAAGTTAGAACTGGAAGCTGGTCACTATTTTGTACGGATAAACGCAGGATAGGCATGACAAAGAAACACTTTAATGTCCTAACTTCGATAAATCTTTACAGTGTTAATTGCGATTACAAAAACAATAATATTACAATAGTAAACTAAATCTTTTCCAAAGAGTGTGCAGGAGGGTGTATGAATTATAAAATGATTAATGTGTTAGTTGTGATAGCAATGCCAGTAATAATAGGATTGTATGCATTAAAAATAGACTTTGGGTGAATTTCCACTTGTTTGACATGTTCTCTTTTTAGCTAATTTTCTTTATTTGACCCGTTTGAGAAAAAGAACACAAGCCATATCAACCCACTCATAAGTAAATGGGTCAAAACTGCCACCTCTAATATTTTCATATGCATAACAAAAATAAACAAATAGAGGCCTGTCGCACCTAGTTATGCAAGAACATACGAGCTTGGTCTTTATCGTCATATTTCCCATGGTATTGGTAAGTAAAACGAAGAAACATAATAAAAGGGAAGGATTAGACGTACCATTTTGGAAGCAAATACACCACCAAGAACAGACGTGTATGGCATAAAAGCATCTGCTAAAAGGTAGGTTTTAACCAGCACCTGAGCCTGGTTCTGGTAGGACTTGAACGCCAAAGCTGTCTTCTTAGAAACTGCCATCCTGACTGTTTAGATGGTTAAGGTTGATTTAACTATATCAGCAAAACAGATCCTCTCTCCATAATTTCTACACCTTCTATCCTGGCCATATTTTCATATTATAGGTTTAGACATACTGCCATTTTTAGATCCAATATAACGAAAATAATGATAGCTATATTCAATGCACTTAAAATGGAAGCCATTACATTAACTATAATTTTTGAGATTTTAGAACACCTAACCACCTGAATTAAGGACACAACTTCCGCACGTCAAAATGTACGAGTCAAAATCAAGCTAACCAAAGGAAGTAATACACAAGATTGCACAAATACTCAATATGCGATACAAATCTTTAAGACTTTAAAGATCAAATGACGATTCTATATTTCAATTAACCCTCTTTTCAACCCTCCCCTATTCCTTTCCAACTATGAATCCCCTAAGAACTGTTATGATTACATACCCTTGTTGAAATCCTAGATCCGTAGCATATGAACGCTCAAACAGCCTGGTTTATGAACTATTTTCCTTCCAAATCTAAGAGGGTTGAGAAAGATAATTTGAATTTCCAATTAATTTAATCAATGGACTTCAATCACCACACATCTGCATCATCAGAAACCTTTCAAAAAAAAAATCTGCATCATCAGAAAAGATCAACGCCAACACACCAAATAGCAATGTGCATTTTTCGTATTCGATCTAGCACACAAGTCCCATTTTATGCATACTCATGCTCATGAACATCATCACACAAACCCCGAATGTAAAACTCATATCAAAAGGCCAACATAAAACATCAACACGAAACAAATTCAAAACAAGTGATCCCCACGTAATCAACTACAAACAATCACGTACATAACCCAAACACCATTAACATACACCATACAAAACCAAACCCAAGATCCATAACCCACAACACAAATCCAATCACTATTCACCCTTCGAACAAACAATGCACACTCAATTAGCAGTAACAGAGTTTGGGCACAACACACACACACTCGATCAAACTAAAAACACCAATTTGGGGAGAAAAGAGATGGGAATTGGATCAAGTCAACAACACCAAATCATATAAGCAAATGGGTACCTTAAAAAGATGTTCTTGATTCAAATCAGATGATGAAATTGGGGAAACAGAGTAGGAAGGTGAGAAAGATATGTGATTGAAATGAGTATGATCAAATTCGATCGATAGAGATAAGGGTCTGAGATGGGTATCGCCGGAGGAAGTGTGGGACGGTGGTCGGAGATGATCGGCGACGGCGATCGGCGGTGGTGATTAGCGTGGGAGAGAAGGGGGATTTGGTGAGATCAAGATTTTGGTGACAGAAGATAATAGAGAAAGCCAGCGACTGGAATATCACATAAGTTGATCTTGTGCATTATGCATTTGTACTGTACAAGTTAACTAAGCATAGAAAAGGGAACTTGAACATACAAACAAACAAACAAACATACCCAGTGTATCCCGCTGAGGAGCGGGGTCTGGGAGGGGTATGTGGTGGCAAGTCTTTCCTCTATCCTGAGAGATAGAGAGACCGCTTCCGAATGAGACCCCCGGCTCGTTAGCAAAAACGGTAACCATAACAATCATAATAATCATAATCATAATAATCATAATACATATCATTCAACACATAGGTAACTATCGCATCACATGCAACGTTATATAGGGCATTTTTGAGCTTATTAGAAAAGGGAACTTGAACATAACACATTCTATTTGTTGAGCTTATTTTTGGCATTTCTAGGGCATTTTTGTAACTTTATGTAGGCCTAGACTAATGATTTTGTGTAGGGATAAAAAAAAAGCAAAGTGAAAATAACATACTTTGAGACATTTGGGAGAGGTAATGGGATGATCATTCAGTACGGAGAAGGTATAAGATGAGTTTTATAAATTTTTACAAATTTAAGTCAGAGGTTATTTGACAGTCTTATACTGAGTTACTAAAAGATATAACTAAATAAGATGTAGCATCTGAATCATTAAATATGTTTCTGAAACTTACTGGTTAAAAAGCTCCTTGAACTATTAAAATGTTACTCTTAGGTGAACAAAATACATTTTAATCAATTCAGAGGTAATCGGTTAATTAAATCATTGAGAGTCTATCAAACAATCCATTAATGGTAAGATGTCTATAATAAAATAAAAAGTATGTTTTAGTTAAGTAGGCTAAAAAGGTTTTAATTTCGACGTGAAGGGTATTTTTTGCGAAATCAAATTATTTCTTTTATGGCAGTTTTAATCGGGAAACTAAAACGTATAAAATGTTGCTAAGTTGTTTAAAATTTAAAAATGTTTGACGTTTGTTCTTCTATAATCTGAATGCTACAAAACATACTGTCGGCAGTTAGAATATATGATTAATACTTCATTTGATAAGTTTTACATATGGCAAAATGTGTTGCTTTTTACATATATTTGATGTAATTGACCTCGTGCCGAAGATTTGTATTTTTTTTTTTTTTTTTGCATATATCATGTAATTGACTTTATATGCAAAGTATGCTGTCATTTTTACATATTTTACCGACTTTCGAATGCACTGTTTTTTTAAACAAAGATGTGCTTATTTTTATATAGATATAAAAATATGTTGTATTTTAATATAAATAGGTTAAACCAACGCTTCATCACAACTCAATAATGAACGTATATGAGAACGTTGCAACATTAGTTTTTTCAGTTCTCTTCGTTTTGATGTGCTTAATGATATAGACACTCGGATTCTCGTGGATATCTACACATATTTTAGCGATTTATTATCATATTGTTACCGAACATAAGAAATTTGATGGGTCGTGTATATAAATTGAAGCTAATACATTATAGCATTCAAATAAACCTCTTATATGTAGAACATCTTATTATAATCATTGTTTCATTACTATTAATTATTACAGATTTAATAACAATAATATAACCATAACATACTATTAATTGTAAGTTGTAACTAATAAAATAACACAATGTTATTATTGTTATTATTACTAATAATAACAATATTACTAATATGTTTAAATTTATTGTTATTGTAATTATTAATTGAAACATATAAATAATAAAATCTAGTTATAAATTTAAAAAATTTCGGTGGAAATTCTTAAAATTAATAATATTTTCGATCTCAACGGTATTTCTGCAACATCAAAATATTTATGTTATGGCAATTTGAGTCAGACATGGAAACTATATATTGGTGGAATTTTGATACACAATCTGATTTGCTAAATCAAGATTGATTCTTCAAAATTTTTGATCAGTGATTGATTTGGTCCGACATAAGAGTGTA
Organism: Flaveria brownii; assembly: GCA_018326445.1. Lineage (NCBI taxonomy): Eukaryota > Viridiplantae > Streptophyta > Magnoliopsida > Asterales > Asteraceae > Flaveria > Flaveria brownii. The sequence continues at coordinate 15,801 of BJCN01308634.1, forward strand.
ACCAAGTGAGAACTAAATGGTACCCTCGCTTCCTGAGATGTTCCTTTGCAAATACTTTAGTGTTCTAGTCTTATGATGAACATTGATGTATATTTAGAAGTATGTTTATTTAAACGGCGCATAAGTTAGCCGTCTATTATTATTATTTTTAACTTGCTTACAATGATGTAAGTAAATTGAAAATTAACTTAACAGTGAATTGTGCTTCCGATTAACAAATTGTCTCGATGTTGGGCTTGGTCATGGGCTTTTAATATTGTTACGGCTATTGAAGTGACCCATGGCCACCAGTCTTGACCCTGTTATACTTGTAAATTTGTAATCATCAAGGGTGGTTTTTTAATTGTTCATCATCTTTATAGGTAGACTTTATTCATATGAGGTTTGTGGGTACTCGGAAAGGAAACATGTAACCGTGCAAATGACCGGAAAGTTTACCTAGCGTGTGGCATAATCATCGGTATGAAACCTCGGCTAAGCAGGCAAAATCTCCGTTCAGTTAGCGTTGATGTGATTGTTGCTCAGAGCTATCGCGATAACCAACCAACTAATAGAACGTATAGAACGTTTTGGAACCAATCTTGATAACCAACCAACCAACCAACTACTTGAAGACGAACTACCAACAATTTCGACAAGCGTCATCGACGTTTTTTAATAATTAAAATATTAAATAAAATCAAGTACATGGTGTTATTGAGATCATATATATGCTACTAATCCAAATGATTATTTTATACAAGATAAATATGGTGTACAATGGTTACAAGAGCAACAACCAAGGGTAGATAGATAGACATCTTACAACTTATCAAAGGGTTGAACATTGTAGTATTCAAAGGGAATAACATATCTTGCATTGATAGTTTCCATCTCATATTTGAGAAATATGAACACAAATTGCACCCATAGTTGCTCACAAACTTTCAAAGGCCATGCAAATGGGGAGCTTTGTAACATCATCCATCCCATCTTCATCATCATCCATGTAATCATCACCATCATGTTCAAACTCTTTACTATCACTCCCTTCATTATTCTCTCTCTCTCTCTTCTGCTCACCACACTTGTTGGTTGGTCCTAGAATGAGGGCTAGGATGGGTAGGTATTTATAATAAAACATGTAAAAAAAATGTGAGGTTTAGGACTTTATTGTTTTTTAATGCTTTTAACTATCCAAAAAATATGTTTGAAAAACATTTCATTTGGGTTTGAACTTGAGATTATCTTAATATGAGATATGGGTATTTACTAGGGATGGTAATATGACTGTTTGTGATAGGGTTTGATTTTCAGAGCATTCACATTAGCTTATCCATCCTCATCCATATATTTACACTTAAACAATATTTTTTTTACTTCTTTCAATTAAATAATACTTTTTAAATATATTATTATTATATTTTCCCTCTTCTCCACTCACAACAACTTTTAGACGTAATAAAAAATTTATAAAAATTGTACCGCGTTTCCCCAAATATGAGGAATCACGGTACAATTCCCATAAAATTTCTCTCACGTTCACTTACAACCATCTCTTATTGTATAAAGCATACACTCACATCAAAATAAGAAACTTACTCGTGAATGTCTTTAGTCGCGTGTTGAAATTGAAATCATATAGCATATTTAGTCTTATACCCGTTGGACACACGACCGTAAAAGTTTATCTAACTTTAGGTTAGAAGTGAAGGTGGTTGGTTAAAAAGGTAGTTTTACGGGAGATCCATGTTGACCAAAAATAATAGATACCATAAAGGTTGTATTATGAATATTGCGCCTTAGCTCAACTGGTTTAGATAAAATACTCATGACATATAGAAAATGATAGATAGACTCGATTAAGATAAAATTTATTCTCCGAAACAGGATGGAACATTTATCATTTAAAAAAATGAATATTGCAACGTATCCTTTTCACATTGGTTGGTTATTTTATAACCCCAAATGTGCAGGCTTAATTTTATATATATTAATTTAGTTATCAAATATGTTATATATATTGTGTTGGGTGGCTTGGCTTTTCAAGGGGAGAAGGTGCCAAAAAGTTATGTTGTCGTACTTCAATTATTGTATGCATATGTGGAATAAATGGGTTACACGTTTTTTTTATTTAAGGTTTTGATAAAGTTTGAATATTTGGTTCGTACTTATAGAAAAACAGATTTCTACGATTTGAAAGAATATGTTTATTCCTGTTAAACAGGACGTCTTCACAGTTTACAGCTGACGGTAGAAAAATATACGAAGCCGGAAACAATATGCCTACACGAACTTGAAAATCCTGTTAGACTCATGAATCTAGATACGAAAATGCGTTGACGAATATGATTTGTTTAACTGTAAAATTACTCGTCTTTTATTTCCATATTTATATCTATAAAATTATAAAATTAAGTGTACATTTTTGTTATTTAATTATTATTAGGTTTAAACCATATCAATTTGTATATAAACCAGATTCTGGAATAAAAAGTATAATTTAGTTTATTACTTAAAACATAATTTCAAAATATGTAAAAAAATATAGGTAAACTGGTCAAACTCATGAACTCATTGATTTGTCATATTTGTCCGAACTCCGAACCCAAACTAATTAACCAAACTCATTTAGATTAAATCCACACCAGTAAATTTCATATTACGTTTGTGTCATATTAAAAACTCAAACCACGGAATTATAGAACGATATATTAATATCTTCTAGAGAACATCTATATATATGAAAATAAAATATAATATTAAAATATGGATCAAGTACTCGTAAAATTCATAGAACTTTTCAAGTGTTTAGTTTTCTTTTGACACCATGAATCTTCGATTACTCGTACAACACACTTTGGGTATCAAATACACTTGAGCATTAATGAAAAAACCAAAGATATTGCTAAGCTGGTGTTGTAGAATGAAGGTAATCGTCCTGATGTAAATCTTGAAGTAATTTTTGAAGTTTTGTTAAGGTGCATACCTTAAGACTTTGTTTGGTAACATCAATCTACTAGGTGCTTCTTAGAATTACTATGGGGTTGTTTTGCAGCATCTGAATCAACCTCTTAATAGTTCAGATGTCTGAATGATTCAGCACTTAATGGTTCAGACTGTTTGTTTCGCGAGCAAATGTCTGAATGGTTCAGACATTTGCCTTTGAATGGTTAAGCATTATACTAATGTTGAATGGTTAAGAGGTCTAATATTGAATGGTTAAGACCTCTTATCTGAATTGGTCGGACGTTTGCCTTTGAATAGTTAAGCGATATACTAACTCTTAATGGTTCAGACCTCTTATTGGTTCAACACTTAATGGTTCAGACCTCTTATTGATTCAGCACTTAATCATTCAGAAATTACCAAATAGCAGAAGTGATGTTCACCAAAACATAAGTACTAAAGTTTCTGCTAAAGTTATTCTACCTTAAAGATCAAGTTTTTCAAGTTTAATGTCGAAATTCAAATGCTGCCTAGGCTAGTCAAATACAAAGCTTGCTACCGTTACTTTGTATTTACTAGGACGCTTATTTCTAATATCAAAGGTATGGGAAAAATCAAAGCTTTTGAAGATAATAACATATATTGACAAAGAACCACCTTGTTCGATCCTAACAATGCACTAACTCGTTTAATGTCATAACAAGTCATGTTTGAGGGTAATGAGTTATGTTTAATGATAAGTCCACTACTTCATTGTTCCCCTTAAGAATCCTTATTATGTGTTCACAAGTTGTACTAGATTATAGAATGACATTTATGTTATTGCAATCCATGTTATATAAAGTTACACCAAGTCCTATAACAGTTAAGTTGTCTTGTTATATAAGGTTAATTATACTACACTATTAGATAAGGTTACACTAAGTCATTTAAATTATAACAAGTCATGTTAGATGCTAACTACTTATGTGCGATGACATTTCTACCAATTTGCCTTTATTGGCCCTTAAGTGGTCTTAACACGTGTGAGTTGTATTACACTACATTAGCTCATTTATATCATAACAAGACATGTTATGTGTTAAGGAATAATGTTTGATGGTAAGTCTAATAATTCATTGTTATACGCCTTAACAAGTTGTATTAAGTATTAATGAGTTGTATTAGGTTACTCAATCGTGCTATATTGTAACAAGTCATTTCACATCTCTTTAAATTTAATAAATATACAAATCACATATAATATAATAAAAAATACAAATAAATGTTTACTTTATTATAATTGGCCTTTAAAGTAAGAAAAGTTTTGTATCCATATCTTATTAAAACAGAAAAGATAACAATAATATTTTCTCGCCTTACCAAGAATCATTAAATTTCAATAAACGAACATTTCTAGATAACATAGATAAACAAAAGGATATTATTTTTTAAATACACACAATCTCAACACATAATGACATAAGTGGAAGGGAAATCTATAGTATCTAATAAAAGAAGGGTTTTTTTACCACTTGTCATGTTTTAACTCATTTTTTTGTCACTTGTCAAATTTATACACATTCACACTTTGATTCCCCCCCAAAGGGTATTATAGTAATTTAAATACTAATACAAGTTTTTCTTTCTTACTAAAAATTAATTTTATTAATTGCTATATTTCTCTCTCTTATCTAGATTTTATAAAATCAAACTACATTTTTTAAATATATTTTATGAAGGAAAATTAAAAATCACATCTTTTAGTTAAAATCTAAATAATAAAAAACAAAAAATTATATAATATAAACTTTTCTAAAACACTAAACATTTTTAAGCAAAATATTTTAAGTCGTTTTGTTTCAAAAAAATTATAAAGGTGAAATATTTTAAAAATAGTCTGATTAAAACGACCAAAATAATTACAAATCATAGTTTAAAAAAAACAAGATTTTGATTAAAAAATAATTTTTCAATAAACAAATATTAAAACGAATGTCCAAAAATAAAACTATTGAGATAAGAGAGTTAAAAATAGTATATTTATTTTATTTCTTGAACTATTACGTATATATAATTTTAATTATAGTTAATATTAAAATATTCTAATCTAACTCTTTGTGTTTATTACTAACTATAATCCATTTAATTAATAGGATTTTAGCCTATACATCTATCTATAACAAAAACTAAAATAAACATGAAACAATTGTAAGCCTTATCATATTAATTTTCTCATTTCTCTATATTATTAATAATAATATTGAATACTAATAATTTTACTCATACTATTTTTTAAATTAAAAAATATATAATTTAATAAATAAAAACCCTATTTTTGAATTAAAACGCACTTTTTAAAAATAAAAATTTTATAAAATACATAATACAACGAACTTTTTCTTTAAAAAATCATTTTTCTTAAAATAAAATATTTAAAAAAATTATAAAACAAAGTTTAAGAAAAATATATTATTGTTTATTTAGTTAAAGTAGCTATTTATACATAATTATAATCATATTTTATCTTTAAACATAATTTTATAATGTATAAATTTTGATTACTAATTATTTAATATTTTATTTATTCATTCCGTGTAATACACGGGAACTAACCTCGTGTTTAAATATAAATCTTTTTAAACTTAAAAGTATAAGAATGATTAATATGTGAACACGTGTTATTTTGATCAAAATTAGGCTGTAGACAAAATTGGTAATGTTTTCCCTTCTTAACTTCCACCTTTTTTTAAATATTCATAACTTTTACATATGATATTATTTTTTTAAAAAAAATTACAACATAAAAAGAGCAATGTTTTAATCTTTAAAACGCGTATAGCGTTGATATAAAAAACAAAGTTTTTTTTCATGTTTTTTAACTTATCGTGTAATTTCGTTAGGTTTATGTGTAATCTTCTGAATTGATAGGGAATACACAATAAACCTAAAACGTAAAAAGTTAACATTTCTCATTATTGTGTTATTCCAAAATCATCATTTTAAAAAACACAATGCATAACACAATGGTCAACATCTCACTACTCTAATAAAAGGGTAATTATGATTGTCACATGTTACTTTTTAGAATCATCCAATGTCACGTGTCAGTATTATATTCATTCTAATCAAAATTTTACTGCTTCTCTCTCCTATTAAATAATCACATTAATTACTAATAATATTATCTATTTATTTTTATATTATAATTAGTATTTAATAAATTAAGAAAGATAAATTTTTATTAATGTTATTTCTATAGAGATAGTTTTTTCTAAAAAGATTTTTTTCTAAAAAATAAAATTATTATTACATAATATTTTAAAATTGATTTTTAAAGTAAATTTTTAATAAAACAAAAATAATTAAAATAGGGATTTATAGTAAGGAAATTTAAAAAAAATAATAATGTTGTTTTAAAATAAAATGTCTAATTTATCTTTGAAAAAATTAAAAAAATTAAAAGGTTCATATTATTGTTTTATTACTTATAACTATTACTTATACATAATTCAATTATATAATGTTTTAGTCTATCATTTTATAATTAATAATTTTTATTCAATTTAATATTTTATTTATTCAACCCGCGTATTACACGTGTTTACTAAAGCTAGTTAAATATAATGGGTAAAACAATGACAAACATTAGATTCTATGATTAGCAATAGTCACAATGAGTTGCTTGATGATGATTACACAACATGATCAGAACTACAAAATGAACTTAAAAAGGAAAAAATATATTTTCAGCATTGTTTTATTTAAAAATTATTATTTTAAAAAACACAATGCATAACACAACAGTTAATAGTAGACACAATGGGTAACACAATAACCAACACTAGGCTCGATAATTAGCAATAGACACAATGCGTTGTTTGACGAGTATTATATAGCGATCTGATCAGTATTACACAATGAACTGGAAAAAGCAAAAAAAATTACATTTTCAGTATTGTGTTATTTGAAAATTCATGGTGTAACTATTTTTTTTTTAAATATTGTATGTAAAAGTTACGAGCGTTTAAAAAAAGATAGAATTTGAAAATATGATTAAGACTAAAATACTCTTGCTCTATCATTTAAAGTCTCAATATTTATTATCATACCACTGAATTTTCTTAACTATTGAATCTAATATCTAATGGATAATAAACATTTTCATCCTTTTTATTTTTTTTTATTTTTTTTTACAATAACTTCATCATAAGTGGAAAACTGGAAACCATTTTAAGGCAACCATACTACCACAGGGTTCAACTTTTTCGAGACCACAAATTTCAAGCACACACATGTGAAATTCGTATTTTGATATAAGCACACATGTGCAAGGCCACCCTAAGAGCACACTTGGGTAAATATTGTTTCTGAGACCTATTTGTAGCAACAAACATTTCGTGATACCTACACATATAGTTCTAGCAAATACCAAATGTGGAGTCAAAGGCTTTATTGTGTTTAGATCTCCATCTACGTTTGATATGTTGAAAATGGTTGGAACTTTTGTAAAATTACATTTACATAAAATTGACTCGTTGCACACTTTTAAATTAGCATATTCTTACCTGAAATTATTTGGGTCAAACCATTTAACCCTTTTAATTAGCTCATCACACACAAATAATTTTTAATTTTTATTCATTTAGGATTCATTTATAGTTCACCCCGTACCTTTAAATCATCAACACCGACCCTATTCATATATGTTTTAGAAATGTTTAAGCATAAGTGCTTTGACGTATGTAATTGGTAATCAATTCTTTCATGAGATATGTGAGATAGTAGATTAATGATAAAAGGTTTGATAAGCACGGAAGGAATAACAAGATTTAAACATGTTGTATTTTTTTTTTTTTTTTGTTATCTTAGATTTATGTAAGCAAGTTAAACTTATTAGTATGTTTAAAAAAGCAACATCTACAAAACAAGAAGAAATTTATAAAGGTTAAAGAAATAGTTAAATTTATGTGACAGGTGAAATCGAGTTGCATTTTAAAAGAGTTTGAGTATACGAGCTAAAATCCTATTTCAATTGATATCTCACAAAGTGAAACAAATAGTGCATTTTTCACAAGAAAACTTTAGTTAGCGACTTCAAGAGGGAGAGTGGAGTTATAACACGTATGAGATCGTGACAAAACTAGAAAAATGCCTTAAAAGATGAAGTGGAACAAAATAGACTGAGCATAATATTTGACAATGGTGAAAACCGTGAAAACAAAATACTTCCTACAATATAAAAAATGACAAAAGATAGGTTTCTTTTATTTTTTTAACAATTTTATACGATTAATTATGCAATTGAAATATAAAAAATGACAAAAGATAGGTTTCTTTTATTTTTTTAACAATTTTATACGAT
>BJCN01308636.1:0-14686 GCA_018326445.1 Flaveria brownii
ACGGTTTGGTGACCGGTTTTCAACTTTATCAGGTCATTTGTCGTTTTGTTGTCACGAGGTGTCGAAAGACAGACACAGAAACCGTGACCGCAAGACCTTGCGGTCACGGTTAGGTACCAAAACGTGACATTTAGCCCTAACCGTGACCTTTTGGTCCGGCCTACCCCAAAAAACCCAGCGGTGTCCCCGTTAGGACTCATTTTCATATTGACAAAAATATAATTAAAGGAAGACTTTACGTAGACTCTAACACATTTTTAATAATATTTCATAAAACTATTGCAATGTTTAGATTCAACAAATTTAAGAGCAACCATGATCATAAAAAAATGGAATAAACAATTATTTTTAAGTTCTATATTAATTTTCATCTTTACCCGAAGAAAAGAAAAAGAATATCCGTGCCAACCACATTTTTTAATCACAAATGTACAAACTATAAAGAAAATGAGACTTGGAAAGGTCGTTTTCCGAGATATATGCCATTAGGTGCAAACAAATACTTGGAAAACGCTAATTTTATATTTTGAGTGAATTCAAAAAGATATTTTTTTATTTGGCTCCCTAAGATTTTAATAAATTATCATTTTCATCCAAAATTTAAATCCGTTAATTTTATTTTTTAAATTACATAACAAAATCCCTCAACTGCATAACCATAAACGAGTGAACCTGAATCACGATACATGAAAGATGCCGGTTAAAAGCGATGGTCTCTAGTATACAACCCCTTCATAATGGATCCCGATCACCACTAGAAACGAGGTCCATTTTCCTGCCCCATCTATGAAGTCCATAATTTCATGATTCAGTCATAATAAAATGTTTGAGGATGAGATGTCCGATTTAGGTTTCGTGAATGGAACAATAACACGTGAATGAAATTTTAACACCAATCCGCTAACATAAATTAGGTATTTGTCTTCATATACAAAATTACATAATCAACCATTTTAATGTTAAATGATTTAACATTTAAATTAACGGAGTTAACATTCTTTGATGAAAATAACAATTCTTTAAAACCTTGGGGGGGGGGGGGGGGGGGAAGCAGATGCAAAAAAAAAAAAAAATTGAATGAAAATAACAAGTATGATCAAACAAGATGGAGGAAAATGATAATTCCGTCATATATTTTTTAATGTTATTTTTCAGTTTTAGAAGTAAACGATTAAAATAAAATGACAGGTAAACGGACAATAAGTTGTGTCATAACCATATTTTATATAGTAAAATCAATCCTACTAAAAACAAAGTTTTGAGACTTTATATAATGTTCGCTCTAGCTAATCTTTTAACAATTATTATTATAAATATAAAATAATTACACATAAAGTATGTAAGTTTTTTTAAATTTATGGGAGTCTTTTTAACGTGAGAGCTAAGAGCAGTCACATCCAATTTCTTATTTTCATCCTTATAATTACACTTGAAATTACCACTTATTTCTCTCATTTCAATTAAATAATATATATTTATACTTTTTATATTATTTTCTCTCTCTCCTTTACTTACAACTACTTTAAAAAATATTAAAAATTTTATAAGGATTGAATAGTGAAACCTTAAATTTACAGATAAACAATAATATTTTCACTCTCCTCCACTCACAACCACTCAAAACCATTTTATATAATTTAAGACCACACACTCACATATTTTTAAGAAATAGACTGTGAATGCTCTAACGTTGATGCGTGAATGCTCCAAGTATCCATACGTAATTCTACTATGATATAAAAAATATTAAAGTAGAAGATGATGTGTCTCTATCAATAACTTCTTGTAGAGGTTGCTATAGGAGTACATTACATTTTTTTTTGAACGACTGGTTAGTTGTTAGTTGTTAGTATCACCAAGTTAGTAATATTCACCCTTGCCAATGTTTGAACCTTGGACCTCCAAAAGAGGCAAAACCTCCCACCTCCCCATTGACCACTAGGCTAAGAGATCATTGACAGGAGTACATTACATTAATGGAATTTTAAAGTTTCATGTTTTTTCTTTTTTCCTTCCAAATTTAAGAGCATTTATGTAACTTTACTACTTTAGAAGCACATGAGCTACGTGGCTGATATTTAAAAGGTGGAAATGACTTTCAGGTTGGTAAATTTGTGTTGAGCTATTAAGAACCCCATCTGAATAAAAAGTAGTCATTTAATAGAATTATTAGCAGCCTACCAAACAATCTTAATGTTTTTGGTATTCAAAGTCATTGTCAGATTAAACAACCATGGATTACAACCAATATTGTTAGGACCGGGCGTTCGGTTCGTTGTGGTGGGTTACATGCTTTGGTTAAAGTAGTCGGTTCAAGCAGTTTGATGGCTATTCGTCTGGTTTAGACGATGATTTGACGGTTTAGGGCCTAAATCATTTTTTTAATTTTCTTTTTACATGTTTTAAGAAAATAATTATATGAATACATTTTTTCCTAACTTTTAACAAAACAACAATAAAACCTTTGAGTTATTTTACTCAAACTTGGTTTATGTTTGAATATATTTATTGGATATTCATATCATTTATGATTTCATTTGTTTCTTAAAAATAATATGACCACTCGAACCAGTCCGACCAAAACCTTGGATCCTTCGGTTCACCCTTGGGATCGATTGGGATTTTTTTTTCTAACACATAACGAAATATGTTAGTCCGTAACTTTAAAAACCCTTATGTGTATCTCCATAACGTAAATTCATAACGAAAGACAGTAGAGACGTTAAACTTATAAGGTGTTTAAACTATTACCTCTTTTGTTCATATAGAATATCTTTTACAAAATTCCACACTTTAAAACCTTTCCATTTATAAAATTTTTGTTTCACAAATAGTATTTTTTTAAAGGCCTCAATTTTATAGAAACAAAAAGGAACAAAAGTATAACAAGAAACTAGCAGAGTAGAGAAAAAACTACATGATTATAAAGTATAGTAACATTTTTGTTGGTACTTGGAATAAGTCATGGGTCAAGAAAGCAAAAATAGGAGGATGCCACACCACTCACTCACCATTTGTCACAAGATTAAAGTATAGTAACATGTGAGTAGTCGATTCTGGGATTTTAACATAAGTAAATAGGCGAGCAGCCAAAAACAATAGTTGATATTAATAACCTTTTAATTATTTCACGTGTTAATTTTATGTTTTCTGTATTTTAAAAAATCATTTTAAGTAATAACAAATTAAACTACTGACTATACATTAGATTTTAATAACTCAAACTATATTGACCAGACGCTACTAAACTTTTGTTACCGAAACAATATCATACGCACGGTCATCATAATTTTACACTTGATTTTCATTTGATTTCTCTCACTAGATTAATAAATCTCTTTCGTTTCACTTATAGTTGTCATAATGACCGAAAGCAGTGTAAGTCTAAAATGATTATATGACTATTAATGCATTTGTTAACAAAATAAACATTAGAACATAATTAAGCTAGAAGGTTTTTCATTTAATATGAGTTTTTTCTAACAGTGGTCTTAAATTGATTACTCAAGTAATAAACATGATCGTATGATAAATCTTCCGTCAATGATCAAGTCCTTCGTCATTGATCTTAAATATGTAATAAAGAAACACGATTTATTGAAATTTCATCATTATTGTTATCTGCCAAACAACTTATCATAGATTATTAAAATCAAATAACAAAATCCAAGATGATTAAATATTTTAATCCCTGTATGAATTTATAAACCTAAGGGGATGATGGTGTTTACGAATGATCTGCCATTCTTCTTCTTGGTCGTCGTCTTTCTGTCTGAACACGAAGGTTCCTCAATAGTCACCATGGTCTATCTACTCACTCTGAATCATTCCACCAACTATATATCTCTCTATTAGCCACACATACATTGCCCCAAATCCTCAACAACAACCTTCAAACCCTCCCATTTTCCACACACACTGCACATGTTTCATGTGTGTGTGAGAGAAATCTAGACCCTCTTTCCCACAGCTGTACCCTTGAGATTCTCATTCCATTTTGGTATATATTGAATCTTTCTCACTGTCAAGAGTCAATCGGTTCTAATCTTTGACTACCCACCAAAAGTTTACTCGATTGAAGGTGATAATCTTTCATTTATGCTTTGTTTTAGGCAGTTTTGTTCATTATATGCATTTGTTTGTATGTATGGGTGTCTCATTTTCTTTTTGGGTTGTTTTCTGGCAAAAAGATTGATACGGGTCTTGTAATTTTGCGTTTCTGCTTGTGGGTTTTGTGTCTTGTGAGTCTTTGTATTGATTGGTGCCTTCAAATTTGATGCTTTACTATTTTATGCTGTGTGTTTCTTGATCAAGTGTGTGTATGTGTATCTTGGTTTAATGTAATTTCTTGCTATAAACTTGAAATGGGGTAGGAAATTTTGCATTTTTGTTTACAAATTTTGTTTCCTTTTGACTCTTTTTAAACAGGTGGGCACAAATTTGATGTTTTGTGGTGGTATGATGTGTGTTTATTGATTAAGTTTGTGTGTGGATGGTTTAGAATGATTTCTGGCCAAGAACTTGAGATTAGGTTTTGGAATTTTGCTTTTATGCATTTTTGATGAATATACTCAATTTTTGTGTTTCATGTTTAGGGTTGAATTATCTTTTGGTGGGTCTAATACATCAAGATGCATCTCACTTTCTATTTCTTAATTGTAATTAAGAAAAAAAAAGAGTCCTTTTTCTGTTACATGCAACATACTTTTCAGTTTTTTACAAGTATAATGGTGTAGTGGCACATCATCATCAGAAACTATTGAGACGATGCCATGTCACGATGCTATCATTTTACCCGCATAGCATGGTTGATTGCAGTTAGTGGTATAATTTTGAATATATGTTGCAAAACAATGAACAAAAAAAGCATTTTTTACACAAAAAGGTGCAAGTTACTTTTGACCCTTCTTTATATTGAAGATACTCTTTAAGGTTGTGTGTGAACAAATGAAGTTAATATAACTGCATGAACTTTATGGTTTGTATTATTTTTTTTTTCATTTCTATTGGAACCTATATCATCTAATTCGGGGAAAAGGTTAAACCTAATTGCTGTTTATAATGATTTGCGGTCATATCATAATAGTTAAAGACCAAAACTCTAATGCACTGGACCAATTTTTGGTCGATTACCGTACATTGACTGTCCTCAATCTGGTCACTTTTCTTCAATCTTGGAATCCAAGAGGAGAATGACCGATCCATGTTCGGACTCTCCATCCGCCACTCTGACCACTTTTCTTTTTCTCCCTCTTTGTTTGGTGTTTTAGTGTGATCGTGGTTGCCTTTAGTTTCTTAGGATGTAGATTATGAAAATATGAACATATATATTTTTCAGTTTAGCATGTTTTTAGTTTTTATCATCATCAAAACAAGAGGTGAATATGTAATTATCTAGCATGTTTGAAACTAACAGCTTTCTATGATAGAAAGAAAAATGTTAAAACCTGCTTCTATGTGACATCACATAATGCCATGTGGTCACTTGTGTGGTTCATGTGCCTATTCATTGGCGTTCTTGTTCATTATGATGATCGATTCAGTTGTGATTTGTGGAATTCTTTCTAGGTGGAGTTTTAAGTTTAGATGTGTGTTTGAAAAGATTATTAAAGCCACAGTAATCCATTTGACAATAATCCATTTTAGTGTTAGGGGAAACATGATTATGATTATCATTTTGGGTTAACTACACCAAGTCACCAAATATTGAACTTGACACAATCATTATTTTTTAGTGCACTTGGAAATTTTTACCATTTTATGTAATTGTAGACTGAAAAGCAGGAAATGGCTAGCTTTTGTCACTTCGGTTTGGTTTTCTAACACTTGTTTGTTTCATTTATCAGGTTGAACAAAAGGTTGCTTAGCTATTAATACAAATGGGATCGTCTTTTTCATGGCCATTAGCAAATATGAATGACTTAGATAATCACATCGAATCTCTAATGTCCAGGTCATTAAGTATTAAAGAAAACAATGAGAAGACATTGTTAAGATCCTTCAGTTTTGACGAACATCATTCTCCTAAGCTTGCAAAAGTGAAATCTTTTAAATCTAGTATGGTGATTCGTGGGTCTTTAAGCTTTAATGGGAGGGAAACCAAGAAACATGGACCCGGGTTACCATCGCCTAAGCCATTTCAAGAACCTAAAGTAAAGAGGATTGTGTCTCTAGGGTCTGAGCCGAAAACACAAGGACCTGAATCACCACTGGCTAAGCCACTCATGGACCGTGATCTGGCTGCACTTAAGCTGCAGAAGACATATAAAAGTTTTAGAACCAGAAGACAGTTAGCTGATTGTGCGGTTTTGGTTGAGCAAAGATGGTTAGTGCTAATTCCTTTTCTTAGTTTATTTGTTTTTGCATAGATTATAACATCCTTAAAACACGATTCTTGTACACTTATTTGTGCAGGTGGAAGCTCTTAGATTTTGCCCAGCTGAAATGCAGCTCAGTATCATTCTTTGAAGAAGAGAAACCAGAAACTGTTGTTTCTCGTTGGTCAAGAGCAAGAACTCGAGCTGCTAAGGTACTCATTTCTTCAAGAAGTAGACCCATGTCCCAATTTGATGGGCAAAATGGGTGCGTGGGGGCGGGCCGTGGGGCAATGGTTCAAAATGGATTTGAGTCAAAATAGGTTTTTGCAGGTAAGATAGAGGTCGGTTGGGCTCACCAAAACACATTTTATCCAAACATCTTTTTGAACTTTTTTTAATTAGTCTGTCAAAAGTATCGACATATAATCTAACTTTGAACAAAATGATTAAGGTTGTTTTATATAAATACACTTTGGTGACATTCGACCTGTTTGGCCCTGTTGATCCATTACCTTCTTAGCAGTCATTTTCTATTTAATCTGTTTGATCCTTTATAGCAAACACATAACCCAATTTGGTTTACTCATAAGTACATAAGTCAAAATTGCCACCTTTTATTTCACACGAATGACGAATCTACTTTCCCATTTATTAAAATTAAAAACCTTCAATGTTTATTCTCAAATGGCAGGTGGGGAAAGGTTTGTCAAAAAATGAAAAGGCTCGTAAACTTGCCTTACAACATTGGCTCGAGGCAGTAAGTCTTCACACTACTTTGTTATCATAATTTATCGGTCAAAATCACTCGTTTAATGATTAATCAATGATTTACTCCTTTTTATTATAACAGATTGATCCTCGGCATCGCTATGGTCATAATCTTCAATTTTATTATGCCAAATGGCTTCACTGTGAGAGCAGACAGCCCTTTTTCTATTGGTAAGATTCAACACACCTTAAGAAAAGATTATAAAAAAGTGCTCTAAACATCTCAAATTGTCTAAACTAAATACATACCTCATGATATTATCTCAGGCTCGACATAGGGGAAGGGAAAGGAGTGGATCTTGAAAGATGCCCAAGAGCTAAGCTTCTTCAGCAATGCATCAAGTATCTTGGCCCTGTAAGTATTAGAAGCTCAAATTGGATGGAACGGGTATGGGTCAAATGGTTGAATTTGTATGGGTCGGTTCAGGCTGCCATGGAACGTTTATTATCCACACCTTTTAAATTTTCTATAAATACTTGGTGTGTCAAATATGATTTAAAAAAATAAAAATATCATTTTAGTAATAGTTAAGTTTTTGCATAACATAGTTTATGAGATTTATCTGTTATAAACACACCTTGGGTGAATTTCAATCTGTTAGAGATATAACACAACCTATATCGCCCATTATACGTTAATGGGTTGAAATTGCCTTCTATTATATATGCTTGACGAGCATACATATACGATACTTAATCGTGAATTTTTTTAATTTACAGACAGAAAGGGAGGCATATGAAGTTATAGTGGAAGACGGGAAATTCATGTACAAACTGAGCAAGACTGTGATTGATACGACGGATGGACCAGAGGACACCAAGTGGATATTTGTGCTTAGCACATCAATGGTTTTATATATCGGGACGAAACAAAAAGGCAAATTTCAACATTCAAGTTTTCTAGCCGGTGGAGCTACAATATCTGCTGGTCGAGTGGTGATTAGAAATGGTATATTAGAGGTAAGATCTATAATCATTTATATACAATAAGTTTTACCACAGAATATAATTTTGAAGATAGTAATATTATATCTAAAATTGACAGGCTGTTTGGCCTCACAGTGGACATTACCTCCCAACGGAAGAAAACTTTAATGCTTTCATGTCGTTCCTTGAGCAACACCGTGTCGATCTCCAAGCTGTCAAGGTAAAACAACTAAAGATCATAGTAAATAATGTCATAATAAGAATCGAAATGAGTCATGTGGGTAATATTTAATTGTTAACCCGAAGTTTCACCCGTTTTCCAGTCAATATTGTGACCTCAAGATTCATGGTCAAACTTTCGATATGTGGTCAAAACTGCAACTTGTATTAAAACCACTTTCTATGGCATAATCTTGCAGAAAAGCCCAGATGATGGTGAAGAACTTCCTTTTGAAGTGGCGGGATTTGGGATGCGAAACAGTGTATCAGAACCTATTATATTTGGAGGCACATTAGAAACAAACACCAAGAGCTACCATCGAAAGAACTCTAAAAAGGATCGAAAAGTCAAAAGCCTGCATTTGAAAACCGAAATTAAGTCAAAGATAACTACACTTGAAATCCCGAAAAATGAAAAAGTTATTATGGCTTTCCAGAGAAAAGCTCTAGAACCTGAACATGAGCATGAGCCTGAACCTGAACCTGAACCTGATTATGACAGCGATAGTACCACCACCGAGTATGATACAGCAGAGGAGTTTTTCTCTGATATGGAACTTATGGTTTCCAAAAGGAATCTATTTGATTATGGTGAAGAAGATGAAGCTTATGATGAAGAAGTTCCACATGAGAAGATTATGAAGAGGATAAACTCTCATAAAGGAAACAAATCATTTCAACTGGCTAAGCAACTTACTTGCAGGTGGACCACGGGAGCTGGGCCCCGTATCGGGTGTGTTCGGGATTACCCATTGGAGCTACAAGCGCGTGCCATGGAGGAAATGTGTTTGTCACCAAAAACTACATGTGCGTCGCCTAGAAGATTCGGTGTTAGCAACAGTATCAAAATGCATCAAGAAACAAGTAGTCCAGGGAAGAAAATAGCAGAAAAAAGCCCACTTTTTTAGGGATATTAGGATGAAAACAGAGTGGGTTTATACAAAAGCTTGAAACTGCACTTAATTTTCAAAAAAAGGGGTAAAGATTGTAGAAATTCTTTTGTAATATTCTGTCTGCTTTGTTAAAAAATTAGCTTTACAGTAAATCTTGAATTTAGAGGGAGTTTTCAAGAAAATTTGGAACTCCACTAGTTCTTTACTAGTTTTTAGAGTTGGGGCAAGATTGGACTCTTTTGTTGTATTCTGTTGGGTCTTTAATAAAAAAAATGTGAGCTGATTATCACATATGCATGACACTTTAGAGGATCCAGTAAGAATGTTCTTTGCTAACTTCATGCATCACAAGAAAATGAGAAATACTTGAAAATATACAAAATCAAACAAAGAGACAACTGAAGGCTAAAAAGGTTTCAAAGATATATAAATTAAGCAAGCATTATGCAACATAAACAAAAATCAACCACACATTGCATCAAAATTTTAAACATAATCTAACAATTAGTATTGTTTTAACATAACACAACATAAGCAGAAGATAAACATACAACACTTTATTGTTTAAACAAAAATTGAGGTTAAATGTTTGTCATATAGTAAGTGATACATATAACATAGTATAATCTAGTAAGTGATACAATAAAAAAGTGTAACGTCAATAATAAACGTGACAATGAGTTTCCATGCCAAGTCTAACAAATTTTTTAACAACTAATTAGCCACCGACCCACTCAATCATCTCCATTACTTAAGTACGGAACCTCTGGACAATAGATTGACATGTCTTCATAGGGAAGTTCGTACATCAATACCGAATTTGAGACTAGAAAACTCACATTAGATAAGAAAAATCTTACCTAATCTAGAACCCTATTTTTAGTGACATATGAAACTTAAACTAAGACTTCCCTTTATTTTAATAAAATATTAAGGTATCTCAACTCAACCATTTGGATCGGGTATTATTGTTACTAAACCTAACAATGGACTTGGATTATTGGTCTCACCTTTTTTAAACACCCGTACGGTCTCACCTAATGGTTAAGATTAAATGATTATGCTCATTTCTTATGACATGCCATAATGGAAATATTGACTTTGTTGCTCTATGTTTAAACTTCAAATTTGACAAATAGTAGAAACTGAAATATCCAGGACTTTGTACCATAGAAGTTAATAACATATAAAGCTAGTTGTTTAGACACGAGTTAAATAAATGAAATATTAAATAGAGTGAAATTTATTAATTACCAATGATACTTTAACATAAGACAAAATTAAAATATGTATGAATAAGAAGTATAAGTAATAATATAATGATATCAACATTTTAATTTTTTTAAAACTTTTTTGTTTTGTTTTTAAAAAAAGTTAAAACATTTTGTTTTAAAGCAAACTGTTTTATAAAAATATCACTTTGAAAAGTTTTCTTATTATAACTCTCAATTCTAATTATTTTTAGTTTAAAAAAATTTACTTTTTAAAAACACCAGTTTTAATATATTTCATATTTTTAAAAAGTTTGATGTTTTAAATAACTTCTTGTTTTATAAAAATTTGTTTCTGTAGAAATAACATTAATAAATCTTTATTTAATATAAAACTATTTTTATCTAAAAAGTAAATAATATTATTAGTAATTAGAGTAAATCACATTTTTCGTCCTTTACGTTTATACGAAATCTCAGGTTTTGTCCTTTATGTTAAATATTTTGTAACACTTTACGACCTTTATTCTAACGGACGTTAATTTTATTCGTTAAATCAGGTCAATTGCCTCACATGTGGGGTAACTTAGTTATTTTATCATTACTAATAAAAAATATAATAATAAAAAACATTAAGTTATTACTTATTACAACCCACCTCACACCCCATCCTTACACCTGTTTTTCTCTCTTAACTCTCTCTCTTCACACATAAAACACCCGGACCATCCATCCGCCACCGCCACCATCTGCCATCGCCACCGCCACCGCCACCATCCACCTTCAATTACTCTCTTTCTATTCTTACTCTACTCTCTTCTCTTCCCAGATCCACCACCATCACACCATTTCTATCAAATCCTACAATATCAATCATAATTACATCTCCTCGCCATGTATCTTTTCACTATCGGCAAGCCCCACCACTATGGCGTCACCGCCTCCTCAATAGATTTTTTTAACGGTAAATGTACGACCCTGCTTCGGAGGATAAGTGTTATCTTAATCGGGTCCTGCTATCCGTTTTCCAGCCGGGACCGCACCCCCAACCCCCTCAGGAGAAAACTCATTGCTAAGAAAGCCCCATAGCTCAACTTTGAGCATTTTGCTCAGAGTTAGACTTGAACCCATAGCCTCCCTTTATTTACATATCGTGGTACCTCACCTTAACCAGTTGGGCTAAGAATCTTTAGTGCCTCCCCAATAGATATAACCGAAAACATCACAAGATATTTCATCGCCCTTAACCCCTAAGATCCGGTGGTATCTCTTCAAAAAGTGGCGCCACAAGCTTCAACCATCATCTTCATCAACTTCGATGGAGGAAATTAACAATGCCATCATAGTCTCTACATCTCCCCCGATTGAACCCTTCGAATGATGTGCAGACCGGCTCAAAAGGTCTACAATAGATGCTTATGGTGGTATTTTGCGACTGAAGTTGATGGAGGTGATCAGGTATGTTGTCGATTTAAAAGATGGGGGATAGGTAGTGAGAAGGACGAATTATGTAAACCTTTTTATACATAAAGACCGTTTAAGGATGAAACTTGAAATTTGTTATAAATCTAAAGAATGAAAAATGTAATTTACTCTAGTAAGTAATATATTTACTTAATAGGAGATAAAAGGGAAAAAATTTAATGAGAAGAATGTGATGCTGACACATGTTTTTTTAGTTACTATCTTATTAGAGTTAGAAAATTACAATATAACATCTTTATTTATAATTAAGGTATACATTATTAGTTTATTACTTTTTAAAAATTAATTATAAATGTTTTTCTTTAGAGTTCGATCATAAAGTTTCTTTTTTAACCTTATCAACTTTAATTAAACTTACAATAAGAGGACTTTTTAATCACTCTTATAATATGTTTTGATGTAAAATTTAATTGAAACATAAACGTACAAGTCATCAACTCGACTTCATGTTTGTTTTGTATAAACTGACGAGACTTATCTTTCCCATTTTATAAAATTCTGAATATACCGTTAGGATGTTTTTCTTTTAATACTGGGTTTGTTTGTTTGTCTACACCTAACAAGATAGAGGAAAGACTCGCCTACACCTACCCTCCCCAGACCCTGCTCTTGAATGGGATATACTGGGTTTGTTTGTTTGTTTGTTTGTTTGATGTTTTTCTTTTAATCTATATCTAAATATAAAATTTATTATAAACTAAGCATCGCAAAATCCTCAAAACAACCCTGATGCAAAGCGATGACTTACGTTATAATTAAAACCAACAAAAAA
Source organism: Flaveria brownii (assembly GCA_018326445.1). Taxonomy (NCBI): domain Eukaryota; kingdom Viridiplantae; phylum Streptophyta; class Magnoliopsida; order Asterales; family Asteraceae; genus Flaveria; species Flaveria brownii. The sequence goes on from BJCN01308636.1 coordinate 12,593, forward strand.
CTAAAGAAACCAAGTTGCAGTAAGAACTACCGTGTGTTATTGAGTTCTTTTTAAGAAAGAAGTGGAAAGAAAGTGAAAGGAACTGAAAGTAAGATTTTTTAATAATTTTTCGTCCTCACTTCCCTTTCAAATAGAAGAAAACGACAGATAGTGAAAGAAAACGTGTTAATAATCTTTTAAATTATCAACTTTTACCATCACAACCTGGTTTTATTAATAGATTAATATAGTATGATAGTAAAATTATATATTTTCTTTTCTTTTACTTTCAAATTATTAAGGCATATCTTTGTTTTCTTTTTCCTTTTTCGTATTAAAAAACACAAAAGACAATTATAATTTTTCTTTTCCCTCTCTTTCTTTTCTCTTCTTCGTTCATTTCTCTCCAACACAACTTAAGCAACAATGCAACCAAATAATCTTGTTGGTGGTTATTGGATTAGAAAAAATATAGATATGGACATCTATGGGTGTGTGGATGCGAGTAATATGAATTTGTGAGTTATTGTAGATCTTTTATTTATTTTCATGCCTCTACTCATGATACGGTATCCAGTTAGCAATTAGAAATTTTATAAACCACAAATATTCGTTTTTGTATTCTTATCAAATAACTTTGTTTGAATAATTAGTTTAGTTATGAAGCTTTTCTTTCACGTGTGAGACAAAAAAAATTAACATGAGATGCAAATATCAGTTTACATACAATATAATAGATATTTTCAATATATAATGTTATTTTATATGTAAAACCAGCTTTTAGTTATTTAAAAATAAAAATAAAAAATAGTAAAAGTATATCAAGGTATTGGAGTATCCACTTAAAAAACGATCATTTTAGTAGCGTAAGTTTGTTTAATTTAATTATATTGTAATTTGTATGGCTAAGAGGGTATGGAGTAGTCACAAGACGTGGGGAAAACCCGGTTTCAATTCGGATGAAAAAACCATCCCAACGAACCCAGCGAGCCCTAAAAAGTTTGGACCCGGTGAACAAACCCCGGCACCCCCAACCCCACACACACAACTTTTTTTTTGGGTCAAATGTAAAATTTAAGGTAATTGAGATAACTCTGTGTGAAATGAGAGAAAAAGCAAAAGAAATCTAAGAAAAATAATTTTCTTTTGACGTGATGCTGATATGTCACATGAGAAAAAGTTGAAAACACGAGATGACTGCCTATGCTTGAATTTTAAAAAACAAAATCCTTTTTGGTGACTTTTTAATCGGGGTACGCTCACCTCACGGTTTTAGCTTTAATTTCTCGGTAAATTTGCTTTGGTTCTCATTGTTAATCGCAAAACTTTCAATTTTTGAGAATCTATAATGCAAAAGTATTTTTTTCATGTAAAGTGTGTAAAATAGAAAGAAATTATCATGCAAGAATGATTTACACTTGTGTGATAAGTATCACGTATTGATGGAATTATAACCACTGAAGGATGCAATTATCACGCAAATGATCCGAGCTACACGTTAAAATAATCAACGACCCAAATCACTAGGTATACTTTATACGTAAAATAGACTTTGTATAACAACATTTCCATATAGACACCTCAAATTGTTTCCCTCGACGTTTTGTAACATATTGATTTGATTCGTCAACATCTTGGTACCAAACATTATATTCATATCTTCTACCCACTTACAATCAAAGATACGTGTTAAAGTACAACTACATAATTTGCTTTACCTTCACTCAAAAAAACAATATATTCAACAAAACAACAATAAGAAACCAATAGAAATCACATTAGATATTAGCAAAAAGAACATGGCTTTCATATTGCATCTAGACTTTTAGAAACTTTGGTTTTGATCTTCGTTTACTTGATTATAATACTTTTAATACTTTTAGCCCTTGACACTAACGTACTTTAAGATTTCCATTAATTGTTTATAAAATAACTATTATCTCTTTTCTTAAAAAAAATCCAGAAAATATACATTCTCCAAATTTGTGTAGCAACTTTTTGTAACATATTGATATTGATTTGATTCATCAACATTTGCTACCAAACATCATATGTTATCTCACTTGATCACATACAAGTACATGACATGATTTACATTCACTCACAATACAATAT